>JAJMLK010000296.1:0-13473 GCA_030564145.1 Williopsis takata
TTTTTTTTTTTTTTTTTTTTTTAATTCACATCTGATCTTTGACAAAAAAAAAAAAGTTCTCATCAAGTGACCTTTTCAATATATTCACAAGAGTTGCAAGTTGTAACTGTGTGTGTGTGTGTGTGTGTGTATGTGTATGTGTATGTGTGTGTGTGTGTGTGTGTGTGTGTCTGTGATCAATTACGATAGTAATACCCCATATCAGTTTAGTGATTTGAAAATCTGAAACACACAAACATAAACCCACCCTCATACCATTAAATCCCAGATCAAAAAAAAAAAAACAAAAAATGTCTCCACCGCCGGTAAACCACCAGACGTATCAGCCACAACCACAGCGCCCGGTGATGCCGCCGCAGAACGGGAACTTAAACCAAGACGCTTCTAGCTCTCCCTCGAGATCAGATTCGAGAAGAAGAGGATCCAGCTTTGGCTTTGGTCAGGGCTTCTTCTCCACCATCACAAACTCGCTAAGACCGTCATCGTCGTCATCGAACCTCCAACAACCAACGGGCCGCTCAAGGGCATCGTCATCTTCAAGGCTACAAATCCTGGTGGCTGCCAACAACAACTCATCGCCGAACGTTAGCTCAATAAACAACAGCACCACCAGAACTCCGCCAGTGGCCATTGGACAAACCGCCTTGGGTGGTGGTGGTGGTTATTCTTCTGACAATGTGAATAGCGACATGTACGCTGCAACGCCCACGGAGGAGAGCATGCTCCAGGATGACACAAGAGCCAACTCACCAAGTACACGTACACGTCAAAAGGCTGATACCGATGGCACATACTCCATCAGGCTTACTCCGTTCATTGACCACTCTTCGACAACCCCTGGGCTTTACTTTGCTCCAATGTTGCGGAAGACAAAGCCTGGTAATCGTCTACCTCTTGGCCGTTACACAGACAAGATGCGGGAAACGGCACATGCTCCACAGGGCTCCGATGCCGGTGTTGTGTTTAAATCCAAGGTTGTTTCACGTACGCACGGTGAGTTTTACGTTGATGACCTGGGTAATTGGTACGTCAAGGATTTGAAGTCCTCTTCTGGTACTTTTTTAAACCACGTTCGTCTCTCAGCTCCCGGTTTGGAGAGTACCGATACCTTGTTGCGGAACGGCGATGTTTTACAGTTGGGAATGGACTTTAGAGGTGGTGTAGAGGACATCTTCCGGTGTGTAAAGATGCGTGTTGAGATAAACAAGTCATGGCAGAGAAAGGCAAACAGATTCAACAAGGAGGCGCATCAGAGGTTGAAATCGTTGGCCATGTTGGATGACACAGAACTATCGGAATGTGCCATCTGTCTATTGAAGGTTAAACCGTGCCAAGCTGTGTTTATTAGCCCGTGTTCACACTGTTGGCACTACAAGTGCATACGGCCAATCGTTGTGAAGAGTTATCCGCAATTCCTCTGTCCAAATTGCAGAGAGACTTGTGATTTGGAGGCTGATTTGGAGGAGGAGGAGGAGGAGGATGAAGAAGCTGATGATGAACTGGAGGAACTGGAAGAAGAAGGCAAAGATGAACAGGTGCAAATAAATGGTGAGATTGTTGCGCGGGAAGAAGAGGAGTGCGATATGGATATGGACCAAAGGGAACACGATATACTGGAAGAAGCTAGTGATGAGGAAAATGAAGGGATTTTCCCAAAGTCATCAACGTCGTCATCCGGGGAAGATTCTCTCATGGTTGATTAGTTTCCCCTCTTCTTTCTCTCTGTTTTCTTATTGTTCTGTTATGATTATTAGCATCTTCGTTATGATGAAACCCCCTATCGTTGTCATACATCTGTGTTCTCTTTTTGGTCTTTTTTTTTTTTGTTTTTGTCTTTGTTTATTTTTTTTGTTAAATATTGGAGTTATCCGTTCGTTTTATACAGCTTGTTTTGTTTTTGTCTGTTTTTTTATCCCATGCATTTTTCTTTTCCTTTTTCTTTTGGTTAAATTCATTTATTACACAGTAAACAAAACATCACACGTCATTTTTCCAAGAGTCTCAACAGCACATCTTGCAATTGTTCCTTTCCCTTTGCAGTCTTCCAAATCTCATGACCTGCATCTGCAATCTTCCATTCGTTCGTCACAGAGCTAATCTTGCTCAATAACCTCTGCCAATTGCCCCAATTCAAACTCTTTTTAATCATGCTGTCTGAACTGACAACGCTGATAGGGATATTTGTGAGTGCCTGTTTTGCAGCAAGGGCTTCGTTATACGATAGAATTGAAGCACCAATCTGTTCCTGTAGTCTTGCACGCAAATATTTACCTTGATACTTCATATCCCTTCCGTAGATTCGATCTTTTGAACCATGGTGCTTTAAAATCCACGAGGCCTGTAATGGGAACCCCAGAGGACTAAACAACCCTTCCAACCACAACTTGAACCCTGTACGGGCATTCATAGAGCTTATCTCCCGTGGCAACTTGTCATTCTTCTTTGAGTTTGAGTTTGGGTTTCTCAAGAGCAGGTCCTCATGCCATGCATCCACAAATAAGATGGAATCCACCTGTGCTTGGTTTCTCGAGGCAAACACCTGGGAGTACAAGCCACCAATATCATGACCAACCAGGATGAATGGTCCCTGGACTTTCATCTTACGCAATGCCTGGGACAACAAGTCAGATGTTATAGATAGCGACATTGGTGACGGTGATGAGTCTGAAAATCCATATCCAGGACGGTCATAGATGCAGTACCGCTCAACTCTGTTGAGATGGTGGAGCTCTTCAACCCACTCGCTAAACTCTTCTGAAGATCCATGGCCACCCTCCATAAGAACTATTGGCTGCATCGTGGATTCTGAGGTATTGGTAACGTCACCATAGCACGCAACGTGCAGTGTGAATTGATCATTCTCAACCCATATTTGTTCGCCCCATGGCTTGACTCTCAACTTGTCAAAGGAATGCAGCAAAACGTTGAGTGCAACTAGAGAGACGTAGACGAGCATGATTGACTTCAAAGTGTTTCTCAAAAACACCACAAGCCATTCGCCCAAGGTACGACGTGTCTCCGCACGACCAGTTAGGCGAATCTCCTCCCTTACTTTACCCCTCTCTACGAGGTACTCGCTAACGCTTGTAGAAAGAACGGTAACAAGGGCCCATAGACCAGCGATGAACCCTATAAATCCCATGTCGGTTCTTTGGAATGTAAGTAGCAATAGCAAGACAAAGGCGATGACACCTGCAGTGATGTACCCTAATAACCTCTCAAGTTCTGATGGCACCGTGAAGAAGAGCAACGTTGACGCCGTAGAGAAGAAGGAGATCATGACAAAGTTAATCTCCAAGAACGAGCGACCCCTGTTGTTGAAGCCAGGGATGTTAACGAAATCTGAGAGAAGCAGCATGATAAGCCAAATTGTGCTGAGAATGGTGAAGAGGTTGAGGATGAACTTGGCAACTTTCACATTCTGTACATTGAGAGGGCTTACTCCTGGATCATCAGGGCTAAGAAGGGGTTGGCGTTCGACATCTGCAGTACCTAGTCTCCTTGAAGATTTATGTTGTTGTTGTTGTTGTTGTTGTTGTTGCTGCTGCTGCTGTTGCTCCGGCAGTTGTGGTTCTGGTTCTGTTTGTGTCACCTCCGCAACGCCTTGAGAAGTTTGTGATAGCGACAATGGGTCAGACGAACGCTGCCCAACAGCACCATAACTTGTACCTTCAGATGACATCTTTTGAATCCTTTTTCTCAACTTGTGGAATTGAATTGAATTGGGGATCTTTTCACCAAGAAAGAAAGAAAGAAGGAAGGAAGAAGAAGTTATTTAAAAACACTGTTTGTTGCACACAAAGTGAGAGAAAGTCGATTGCTTCCCTCTTCTTCCCACCCCCTTACTGCCTGCCCGCTTAGGCAGGAAGACGCTTTTTGACCAGGCAGAGAATCCGGTATGTGCACAGGTGGGGAAGGGGAAGGGGAGGCGGGAAATGAGCACAGAAACAAAGAGGAGGATGAACGCGAAGAGGGGGGGAGGGGATCCGGGTAAGAAGTGAAGAACAGCCCTCCCCCTCCCCCTCCATCAACAAAGAAAAGATATCGGCAGCGTAAAACAGATCTGTGAATGGGTACAGCAGTTCTGAAGACGGTATAAATACACGCGGTCACCAGATCCCCTTTCTTTTTTCTTCTTCTTCTTCTTCCTTCTACGCCCTAATAGGAAAAACCAGCGGCCACACATTACACACTGCTACAACAAGATCATCAGTTCCATCTCCCGTCATGGATTCTTCTATACCGCCGGGACTTCCACAGTCCATTGTGGATGAGCTCAACGAGCTGAATAGTGAGTTTGGGGATGGTTACCTTACTGAAAAGGGATACATAAAGAAACGTGCTGCGATTCTTCAAAAGGCGTCACCACGGCAGTTCTCTCCAGTTGCCGACTTGCCCATTGCTGACGTCGGAAGCCATCGCAGAGACTATAGCACGAGCTCTATTACGAGGAACTCTCTATCAGATAGCAGGAATCCCCCCTCTACGGGTGCCGAGTCCCTTCCACCGCTCGACACGACAGAGCTTCAGATGCCACTTGACCCAAGAGTGATTGACGACAACATTCCAAACACCGACAACTTTGATACTTTAGCTGCAATGTTGAGGCATCGAGGAACTACGTATCAAAAGGAACTCGCAATGATGATCATCGACTCAAAGGGAAAAGAGTCTGTAGCTATAACGTGGGAGAAGTTCTACTTGAAAGCTGAGAAAGTTGCCCAGCAAATCAGGGATAAGTCTGGTCTTTACAAAAATGACCGTGTCTGTCTGATTTACCAGAATGTGGAGGTTGTAGAATATGCAATTGCACTGTTCGGATGTTTCTTGGCGAGCGTTGTTGCAGTGCCCATCACGTTGGATATGAGAATCCCAGAAATGGTGCACATCATGAACATCACACAGTCACATTTGTGTTTGACATCCGAATCTGTGCAGAAGTACTTGGATAGGAAAGTTAACGACCAATCCAAGTTGAAATGGCCAAAGGGTCTCGTCTTCTGGAAGACCAATGACTTTGGTTTGTACCACCAACAGAAGAAAGCGGATCCTCCAGCTCTACAGGTGCCAGATCTGGCGTACATTGAATTTGTGAAGGCCCCAGATGGTGAGCTCAACGGTGTTGCCATCTCCCATAAGACAATCATGCAGCAGCTGAACTCAATGTCTTCAATCCTATCTTCTAATCCAAACATGGATGGAAAACAGTACAAGAGATCAGACATTTCATTTACCCGTCACAGAAACGTCATGCTTAATATTCTAGACGCAAGAAAATCTGTCGGCTTGATCATGGGGACTCTGTTGAACGTCTTTTCCGGTAACTTTATGATTTGGTCACCTTCTTCATTGTTAGACGTTGCCGGTCTGTACGCTCATATCATTACGAAGTTTGGTGTCACTGTTTTGTTGAATGATTACTTGAGTTTGAAACAGGTTGTCTACAACTATCAATCCTTCCCACAATATACGAGAAAGTTCTCAAAGCGTGAAGTGAATTTCCACACCTTGAAATGGGTATTAATTCATACATCTATTGTTGACGGTGAGTTCCACGAAATCTTGACGCACCGTTGGCTCAAACCATTGGGCTGTAAAGATGTCGAAAACGTCGTTTCGCCATTGTTAACACTTAGTGAATTTGGTGGTATGGTGATTTCCATGAGAGATTGGATCGGTCAAGAGGAGAAATTGAACACAAACATCATGCCTTCATTGACTGATGATGGAGATCCAATCCCGAAAAATGATTCTCAACTCTCAGAAGTTTTGATAGAGAAGAAATCTTTGACGACAAACACAGTCAAGGTGATATCAGATAGACCACCCCCAGTAGCTGACAGTTATAACAAGTCCCAGGAGTTCCTTAGAATCGGATCCTTTGGATATCCGCTCCCAGATGCAACACTGGCAGTTGTGAACCCAGAAACATGTTTCCTATCTGGTGTCATGGAAGTTGGTGAGATTTGGATTGATTCGGTCTCTCTACCAGGAGGTTATTGGGGAACACCTCAAGGCACACAGCAAATCTTCCATGCTCGTTGCCGTGATCATGAAGGCGTGTTGGACTTGGAGTTCCTAAGAACTGGTCTTTTGGGATTCACTTATAATGGCAAGGTGTATGTGCTGGGCTTCTACGAAGATCGATTACGTCAACGAGTGACATGGTTAGACAAGCAGGACCCAAATTCAAATACTGGCAATGTCATTCATTACAGATACCATTACTCTGAACATCTTGCCTATACGCTTGCCAGAGCAATTCCTCAAAAGATTGTATCAGACTCTTCGGCATTTGACGTTTTGATTAACAACGAACATTTACCAGTGTTGGTTATTGAATCAGCGTCTGCCATTCCTAATGCAAGTGGTACTGTTGACATTCCTGAATTGGACTTGATTGCTACAAAGAGCTTTGTCGCATTGGAGAGATATCATAACGTGAGACCATTTTGCGTCTTGATCCTTGCGCCAGATTCTCTCCCCAGAACCGTTAAGAGTGGTATCCCTGGTATTGCCAACATGCTTGTTAAGAGAAACTTCTTAGAAGGTGTCCTGAAATCCGTGTATGTCAAGTATAACGTGAGAAGATCTATCACAGAGATCCCGAGATCAAAGTACTATTTGGACAGTATTTGGGCAGATTCGGTATCAACCTTGAGATACAATTCATTGAGCTACGCTGAAGATCAATACTCTGGACTGGATTACAGAGATACATCTATCGAAGACAGAACAAAGAGACCTTTGTCGGACTTTGATTCAATCTTGGATATCTTTCGATGGAGAGTGAAAAACCAACCTGAAGAACTGGCTTTTTCTGGCATTTCCAAGCCATCAAAGGTTTATTCTTGGAGAAAGTTCGACATCAAGATTGCAGGAATCATCTCCATGATTTTGGACAAGGCCAAAAGGGGTAAGTTCAAAACTGGTGAATATATTGGATTGATGTTCACTATGTCTGATGACTTCGTCGCTGCGCTTTACGCATGTTGGTACTTGGGTCTTATTGCTGTACCTCTGACAGCACTTGATCCAAACAGAGTTTCGGAAGATATTCCATCATTCTTGAACGTTCTGAAAGACTACAGGATCAAAAACATCTTTGTGAACAGTGAAGTTGAGGCTCTTTTGAAGAACAAGCCACTTTCTCATCACTTGAAGGAAAGTAGCATCTTCCAAGGTGTCAAAGTGAGAAACACTACAAAGTGTAACTCCAAGACTACAATTCAAACATACCAGAATGCCATCGATTCGTTTACTCGAACAAAGTTTGATCGTAATCGCCGCTGTATGGTTATGCTTAATTGGTCAGATGACAATGTACGTACAGGTGTGAGTATCCATCATGGGACGATTCTTTCTATCTGTAAGATCATGAAGGAAACTTGCCAGCTGGAAAGCAAGAACCCAGTAATGGCATGTGTCCGCCATACCAACGGCGTTGGATTCATCCAAAGTGCATTGATTGGTGTCTATTTGGGATCTTCCACATATATCATTCCACCTGTGGACTTTGCCACGCATCCATCGATGTTCTTCACTACCCTAGCCAGATATAAAGTTAAGGATATCTATGTGACACCACAAATGCTGGAATATGCAATGAGAAAGATTAAAACAAGGGACTTTTCCTTGGATAGAGTTAACAACCTTATGATTGGCTGGGAGGGTCGTCCAGATGTTGACATTATCAAACAGGTTTCCACGAGGTTCAGTGCAACGAAGTTGAGCTCGTCCGCTATCAGTCATGTGTACTCGCATTTCTATAATCCACTCATTACATTGAGATCATATCTGTCATTTGATCCTATAGATCTATATCTTGATCCTGATTCTTTGAGATTAGGACTAGTGTCGATTGTGAGTCCATCTGCTGTTCCAAATGCAATTCATATCCAAGACTCTGGTATCGTCCCAGTGTGCACACAAATTGCCATTGTGAACCCTGAGACCAGAAAGCTTTGCAGAGTGGGTGAATATGGAGAGATATGGGTTTGCTCTGAAGGAAATTACGAGAGTGTTGTTCAACAGGTTGATAGAGATGTGAAAACTTTCCACAAGTATCAATTTGATGCACAAATTGAGAATGGTGATCCATCTCTGAGATATGTGCGGACTGGTGACCTTGGATTCTTACACAACGTTTCAAGAAGTGACAAATCCGGCACAGTTGATTATCAACCTCTCTTCGTGTTGGGTCCTATTGGAAGTACATTTGAAACTATGGGCTTAATGCATTTTGCCATTGATGTTGAAACAACGATTGAAAACTCCCATCCAGAGATTAGAAATGGAGGATGTTGTGTTTTCAAAGCTGATGGGTTTGTGATTGCAGTTGTTGACACTACTAGAGCCAAGTATCTTTCCTCGCTGATTCCTGTTATCTTCAACAAAGTGTTATCTGACCACTTTTTGGTTTTAGATATTGTTGCTTTTACAAAGGGCGGTACATTCCCATACTCCAGATTGGGAGTGAAGCAGAGAGGTAAAGTGTTGAAACGTTGGACCCAAAAGAAGCTGGATATCCATGCCCAGTATGGATTGAACTATGGAGAGCGCAGCTTGATCGAGACGGTACAAAACCTGGAGAATGCGATTCCTGACACAGTGTCAATTAACACCAAATGATAATAATAATAATAATAATGATAGATGTGATAATTGTTAATTGTTAGCTACGGTTTGGGTTGTAGATTTTGATTCTGCGAAAAAAACTTAGGTCTATATAAGGTGGTCTAGCCACCGTGAGATGGGTAGCACCATTTCAGGGTCCTCCTCATCGATGTAAGTGTATGTATGTTTACCAAGTGGATGGTACCATGAATTAAAGGGAATGTAAAGTGGTTAGATATCATGAAACTCAAACAAAAACTGGAACAAAACTGGAATAAAGGAGCGGATAATAATAACAAGATAAAGAGAACGAGTGACAACACCATGGACCATCATGGTGTGAAAGATCATAACAAGAGCAAACAAAAAAAGGAATAAAAAATGAGCGACAAGATTAGGAAAGCGTAGAAAAAACTGAGGCAATGACAAATAAAGGAGTGGAATAAAGTGGGAGTTCATGACTATGTTCGTGGGTAAAGCAATGCAGAAAGGGAAGTGTAAGCATCCCCTTTTTTTTGGCAATCAACGTATCAGCAGATAACACAACAAGATGATCCAGCAGGTTCATCTCTTACCAAGAGACTCGTTCTCGTAGCTGCTTCAAAGACGTCATCGACAGAATCACCTGTCAACGCTGAGCATTCGAGGAACTTCTTTGCTCCAATCATACGGGCAACTTCTTCACCTTGTTGTTTCTGAACGAACTTACGGCTGTTGTTCTTCTCATCGCTTGCATTTCTCAAATCTTTTTTCAAGCCAATGAGGATGATTGGCACTCCTGGACAGTACCTAGAGACTTCTTCACTCCACTTTCTTCTGGCGTTATTCAACGAATCTGGTTGGTCAATTGAATAGCCTATCAAGATGACATGCGCCTTTGAGTAGCTCAATGGTCTCAATCTTTCATATTCCTCCTGGCCAGCAGTGTCCCACAAAGCCAACTGAACGGCCTTACCGTCCACTCTACAATCCGTGACGTAGTTCTCAAACACGGTTGGATGGTACTCTGTTGGAAACTCACCAAGTGTGAACACGTAAAGGAGCGAGGTCTTACCACACGCGCCGTCGCCAACAATCACCAATTTTCTCTTGACAGATGACATTCCAGTTCTTCTTCTACCTCTTCCTCTTTCTTCTTCTTTGTCAGTCCACAGTTATCAACAATGGAATGCAATAACTAGGGCGGGGGTCTAACACACACGCGGGAGAAAAATATCTATAGTCACAGATGGCTTCCAACTTCGAAGACCTGAACAAAATACGACAAATGCACGTTCGAATTAACGATGAAACGGGGTGGGACGGTGCTCCTTGTGGCCTATTCCAAAAGTGGCAACTTTCGCTCACTTTTGAAGCTCTTTTTAGAACGCGAACTTGTCGTCGCAAAACGGCTAATTCCGAATATTCAGACTTCCCTCGGAAATGTTGCTCCTGGTATATAGAGAATGATGATATGGAAATGTGCTTTAAATAAACTGATAAATGGCTACAAATAATGCAATAGTTCCGATCTTGGTTTAGTGTTCATTTATTTGTAGAAAACAGATGGAGTGCACTCATGAGATGGAAGAATGTGGGGACCAGAAGCTGTCACCAGTGAGTCCGGAAGTAGACGTCCGTGTTCTTCTGTCGAACCCCCCAGACACGAATCCACCGATGTTGGTATTTTCAGTGCCAAAAGGATTTAAGAACGAAGAAGAACCATTCACAGAAGGATTTCTCAACGACGAGAAACCCTTGTTCAAGATTCGCACAAACTGGACATTCTCACCACTGTCACGGTAGAGATCAAATTCGTAATCATCAGATGGCTCAGTAAGCAGTGCAGTCATCAACTCGCGACTCAACTTTTGAGCTAATCTACCAGCAGTCAGAAACAACTCTTCAAAGCCAACATAGCCTTCGGCGGTCTTCTGCAAGCTCTGGTATGCCTGATTGATAACATTATGGTATTGTTTTACCAAACCCACAATATCGATTGGCTCTGTACTGGTTTGCTGTGAGGCCTGCTGTTGTGGAATCTGTGTAGTCTGCTGTTGGTTCTGTTGATGGTATCCAAACGGCGTGAATGGAGACTCATTCTGGGTAACGGGCTGCTGCATCATCTGTGAGTTCCAAACATCAGACGGTCCTGTCCAGTTGCTATGGTTACCTGCAGCATGAACATTATTGTTCCCCCAGAGTGTATCCTTCTGCATGAATGAGTTATTCGTGACAACTGCTGGAGATGGAGCGTTACCAATAGAAGCATTGTTAAATGATCGGACAAGGTAATTCATGTCGTTGTTGTTCTGTGATTGTTGCTGATGGCTACCAAGGAGGGATGAGTTGTCCAACTGAGCCGAAGTAGACTGAGATTGCGATTGCCATGGTGAGGAGAATAATCCATGTTGCAATGCATTGTACTGGAGCTGAGAAGATTGAGGATTGGAAATCAACGGGGATGCCATGAATGGAGACTGTTGCTGAGCAGGTTCAAATATAGAGTTGACCAAAGGAGTTTGTTTGTGGAAGTCTGGAACTGAGATGCTGGAGTTTGATCTTGATTGTTGGTACATTTCCTGTTGGAATCGCTGATTTTCAAGAGCCTCCTCTCTCATGAGTTGTTCCTGTAATCTCTTAGTCTCAAGAGCTCTTGCTCTCTGTTCCTCAAGCTCACGCTCTTGTTGCAACTTCAACAACTCTTGTTCCTCTTGTTTTTGGATCTCTAATTCTTTCAATCGTTGGGCCTCTTTTTCCTGTTTCAACTTCGCCTCTTCCTCCGACCTCTTCTGTTCCTCCTTGAGACGTTTCTTCTCCTCTTTAGCCTTACGCTGATTTTCCAACTCCACTTCCTTGAGACGTTGAGCATCACGTTTTCGGCGCTCCTCCTCTTGTTTTCTCTTGCGCCCCTCTTCGGTCTTGCGGATCATCTCTTCTCTTTTCTCCCTGGCTACTCTCTCCTCTTCGGCAATCTTCTTCTGCCGTTCTTCCTCCTTTTGCTGTTGTAACAATTTCTTCTTCTCCTTCTTCTTTTCCCTCTCACGATGTTTCTTTTCCTCTTTACGGCGCTTTTGTTCTTCATCTTCTTCCAATTCCTCCAACAAATTCTCAGCCTGTTTCTTGATCAACATCTCCTTATATGATTGTAAAAGAGATTGTTTGAGCATCTTTGTTGCACACAGTTGCAGCATTGCACGACCTTCAGCAAGTTGTTGCTCTTCATCGATAGGCTCATCACTCAAGGACTCCTCTTCTTCAAAATCATCATCCTCCTCATCGACATCCTCGTCATCTTCATCATTCAGTTCTTCATCATCGAGGTCGCCCAGATCTTCATCATCCAAATGTTCCATATCACTATCGGTGGATGGATGGTCTTGGAAGTGCTTCAACTTGTCGTGTTCTTGCTTCAGTTGTCGTTGTAACAGCTTCTGTCTCATAATGTGCATCTCAAGGATCTTTTGATCATTGACATTATTCTTCAAGCCATCTCTAACAAACATATCCTGTTGTTCTTCGAGTAAATCCAGCATCTCTTTATGAAATTCTGTCAGAGTTGGAAGACCCAAGTACTCAGGAACTTCTTCATCTTCGGTTTCATCCTCAACAGCCTGATCAGAATCATAGTCTGGATCTTGACTAGAATCATATTCCTCTTCATCCTCTTTACTCCAATAAAAACTTGTTGGATCCTCTGGAAGTACCACATCCTCTTGTGGAGGGATCTTATAAGAAGAGGGTTTCAAGGGCGGAGGCTGAATATCATGTGCAGCTTGGCCGAAATGTTGTGAGTCCTCGAGATACGTATCATGTTCGTCACAGTAATATTCTGCTTCATCTTCCTCTTCCTTTTGTGCGTTCTTCAGTAACTCTGTGTGTCGTTTGATGCGGCTCTCGGCTAACTTTTCCATCATTTCCAAGAACTTACGACCGTCATTCTGCAGGAGATCTTCGGCAATATTCATTATACCTTTCTTTTTGGCCATGTCTTCTTTAGAGGATGCACCATTCAACGGCGGAGGCGGTGGTGGCGGTGGTGTCGATTGTTGGTTAGACTGTCTTGATATATCTTGAAGCTGATCATTCTTCGAAAAGTTGAAAAGTTCAGACAGAAGCAAGCGGCTGTTCTCGATGCCCTGATAGTATGTATCGTAGAGCTTCTTCAGTTCCTGCTCAATAAAAGTTCTTTTGCGCGCACAGACAGAACAGTTGCAGGTGATTTTCTGCTGGTCTCTCATAATCTTGAACACTGAGTCCCGCTCCATGTTGAGGAGTTCCTTCTTTCTCTCCATGCTCAATTGGTTCCAGTACTCGCTAAGTTGCTCATTGAGCTCATCTGGATCAGTGGGGAGAAGCCCATTCATCTGTGTGGCGTTCTTGCTGTTGTTCTTCTTCTTCGGCTTCCCCGTCGTTGGTGTTGTCATGGATGCTGGTTCCAGCTTCTGGATCAACAGAGAACCATCCTTATCCTGTTTCAGCACCCGGGACTCTGGGTACTCTTCGTCTGGGTTCTCGAGCTGAACATCAGTGACATGAACTTTTGGCGGCTTGTTTCCCGCGTTAGTGATTGGTTTAGCGCCGTGGTTATGCGTTGTTGATGACGATGGGGCCTTCTTCTTCTTTTTGTGTCTGGCGGCAGAGGTGCTCTTTGTGTGCTGTGCATCCCGGTGCTCTTTATACTCAAACTGAACGTTCTCACCATTTACGAGGTGTTCGTTATCCGCTGTAGCCATCTTAGAGTCTACCGAGTGTGCGTGTGCTATGTAGTAGTGCTTGTGGGCGCAAATGGCTGTGCTGTTTTTTCCCTTTGATTTGTGGTTTCTTTCCCTTAGCCGCCAGGCTCAAAAAAACTGGCGGAAATTCGGGGAATGGGGG
>JAJMLK010000297.1:0-13453 GCA_030564145.1 Williopsis takata
GATAAATTCCTCACTGTTACTTCAAACCATGCATAAAGGTATTGAATCTCATTATTCGTGAAAATTGCCCTTGTTTTCCGTGGAATTTTGGCAGTTTTCCGTTTAACCGCTGATTTCAAAGGTTCCCGAACGAATTGCATTTTGGGAATTAGGTCCAGGATGATTTCCATTGTATCATAATGATGATCTAGCATCAACCGCCCCACGAGAATGAGATCACGTGATTTATATACTTCCCATTTACACAAAGCGTAAAAATACCAAATCAAGAAATTCGCTGTTTTAGCTCAGTCGGGAGAGCGCCAGACTGAAGATCTGGAGGTCCTGTGTTCAATCCACAGAAATAGCACAATTTGTTTTTTTTTTTTTGGTTTTACAACTATTTGATAGTATAACAGATAAGTAGTGTAGATCTCGTTATGTATATCATAACGGTTAATTCTTGGAATATTTTTGTATTGTCGTGATTTATCTTGAAAACTAATATTTAAATTCAACTGTTTTCCCCTTTATCATTGGTGTTAAATTTTAAACGAGACTGGCATTCTAAAGAAAGCCAGTAAAAAAAAAGTAATTAACCATTAAAATAGAACAAAAATTTGTTCTAAAATGTAGAAAAAACTTTGAAAATACTATCTAAATACTACAATGAACCAATATTCAAAACATTTACATCTATTGATGACCCCAAACTCACTTTATTAAACTCCGAGATGGGCCAATCGGAAACCTTTCCAGACCCTTGTTCCCAAAGTGTTCCCCCCCCCACAATGGAAAATCAGATGTGAATAGCCATACGTAATCATATCAGTTTGATTCCACATGTCACATAGTTTGCATATTCCTTGGATTTCCCACTGGTATTTTTGCCTTCTCATATCACACACACAAAGTTCTCATGAGGATGACAAGGCCGGCCATCTCATCCCAATTGCGGAATCATCGGACGGGGATTGTCTTTCCCATTCGGGAAAAGAATACCGGAGCGTGTGTTTTTTTGGGTTCTCGGGATGAGCTTTATATAAAGTGTGTGCCAGGGGATTTTATTTCTTGGTTATTCTTTCCCCCCCCCCACCCCCTACTCTTTCAATACATCATCAACAACCAATCGAACAAATAACTACGATGTCTACTGAAGGTCAAGTCAGTAACACCTGGGCTGATGCTCAATCGCTGAAGGTCCTCTTCCCATCCACAGTACTAACACCACAACCCAGATCATCACTTGTAAAGCCGCAATCGCATGGGAGGCAAAGCAACCGCTCAAGATTGAAGAGATTGAAGTTTTGCCACCAAAAGCACACGAGGTGAGAATCAAGCTCGACTATACCGGTGTTTGCCATACTGATGCCTACACCTTGTCTGGTTCAGACCCAGAGGGTGCCTTCCCAGTGATTTTGGGACATGAAGGTGCCGGTATCGTTGAGTCCGTTGGTGAAGGTGTCACCTCTGTCAAGGTTGGTGACTCTGTCATTGCCCTTTACACCGCTGAGTGCCGTGAGTGTAAGTTCTGTAAGTCTGGTAAGACCAACTTGTGTGGTTCCGTTAGAGCTACCCAGGGTAAAGGTGTCATGCCAGATGGTACCTCCAGATTCAGACACAAGGCCACAGGTAAGGAGATCTTGCACTTTATGGGATGTTCCACCTTCTCCCAGTACACCGTTGTTGCTGACGTCTCTGTCGTTGCCGTGAATCCAGAAGCTCCAAAGGACGTTACCTGTTTGCTCGGTTGTGGTGTCACAACCGGTTACGGTGCCGCTATCAACACTGCCAACGTCCAGGAGGGTGACACTGTTGCCGTATTTGGTGCTGGTATTGTCGGTTTGTCCGTCGTGCAAGGTGCAGTTCAGAGAAAGGCATCCAAGATTATCGTTGTCGACATTAACGACGACAAGAAGGCATGGGCTGATAAGGTTGGTGCCACCGACTTTGTGAACCCAACCAAGCTCGAGGGTCAATCCATCGTTGACAAGCTTATTGAGATGACCGATGGTGGTCTCGATCACACTTTTGACTGTACTGGTAATGTGCATGTCATGAGACAGGCCTTGGAGGCTTGTCACAAGGGTTGGGGTCAATCCATTATCATCGGTGTCGCTGCTGCTGGCCAGGAGATCTCCACTAGACCATTCCAATTGGTCACCGGTAGAGTTTGGAAGGGTTCTGCTTTCGGTGGTGTCAAGGGTAGAACTCAATTGCCAGGTTTCGTTGAAGACTCTTTGAACGGCAAGCTTAAGGTTAAGGAGTTTATCACTCACAGACAGCCATTGCCAGAGATCAACGCTGCATTCGACGACATGCACAAGGGTGAGTGTATCAGAGCCGTTGTTGACTTGCAAAACATCTGACTAGCCGAGCCTTGTCCAAAACTTTGAGAGGTTGTCAAAGAGGGTCCTAGGGGCAAACATATCGCAAAAAATAATAATCATTCCATTGTCATCACCATGTAGTGAACTACAACAAGACAAAGGCCCTAATTAATGTATCGGATTATACAAATTAATAAATCAATACAGATATTCATAACATGGCTTTATATATAGATCATGACATAAAACCAATTTAAACAACTAAAAAGCATCACAAAGTGTGGTTAGTGGTCTATGCCAAAAATAGGGTTGCACGCAAATGTCGTCATTTTTTGTGGCAGTTGTCAAAAATTAAAAACAATAACACAAAGGCAAGTTGAGTTAACAAAGCTGGAACTTCAGGGGAAGAATGCTATACTGATTTTTTTAATCTTATAGAGGGCCTTTATAAGGATACAACTTGTATCCTTATCATACAAAGATGCTGATATTATTATCTTCCTCGGAGGATAATGATCCATGGTAACCATAAAAACGAAAACCAACACCTCTTAAATACATAACAAAATCAAATATTGCCAAACCTTCCTCTAAGCTTTCTTATACATTTTCCTGAATTTAATACACTTTTATCCAGCATCTCATTCCCTTTTTCTAGTTGTTCAATGGATCGTTCTTGATTGCAACACTATACTGATTCCCGTTGATCCCAATATTGGACAGCTTTGAAGAAAGATCCTTCATATCATCATCATACATCCGTTGGTAATACTGCCCATTATGCTGTTGTTGCTGTTGCTGTTGCTGTTGCTGCTGTTGCTGCTGTTGCTGCTGTTGCTGTTGCTGTTGCTGCTGCTGTTGCTGCTGTTGCTGCTGCTGTTGCTGTTGTTGTTGTTGCTGTTGTTGTTGTTGTTGTTGTTGGGAAGCCATGGTTGTAACTTGGACTTGTCCCTGAACTTGCTGCACCCTTGGTGCACCACATCTCAGACAGCAGATATTTTTGGCAAAGTTGTGGTAGGAACAACCATCATTACCACACTTCCAGTCACCAGCTCTGAATGGGACGGATGATGATCTCTGTCCACCGTGCCCGTTGTTGTTACCACCATTGCCATTACCACCATTGTTATTGTGATTGTTGTTATTGTTGTTGTTGTTGTTGTTGCTATTACTATTATTACCATGGCTACCGTGGTTGTGATTGTTGTTGTTATGATTGTTGCCGTTGTTATTGCCATGATGATGATGCTGCTGCTGATGGTGGTGATTGTGA
Source organism: Williopsis takata (assembly GCA_030564145.1). NCBI lineage: Eukaryota > Fungi > Ascomycota > Saccharomycetes > Phaffomycetales > Wickerhamomycetaceae > Williopsis > Williopsis takata. Next base: position 3,583 of record JAJMLK010000297.1, read on the forward strand.
TGAGCGTTGTGGTTCATACCATTGTTCTGCTGATGTGAGTTACCGTTAGGAGTGAACATTGACTCCTGCACAGCTGCAGCGGACGAGGCAGGGAAAGAACAACGGAAACAAGCAGTACGACGTTGGAAATTTGAAAATCCACAACTTGGGCATGTCCAATCCCCTGGTCTCGGTCTGTTTTTAGAAGGTGGGAATGGAGTGAGAATCTCTTGTGCACGGTCCAAGACACGAGCACTTGAAGGTTGAACTTGGATGGACTTCTCGTTTAACCCGCGGCCGTTCATTGCAAGAGATTCAGCTGCTTCCTCATGGGAACTGAAGACTGCAAAACCCGAACCAGTTGGCTTGTGTTGGTCTGGAGTCTTCAAAGTCCAAAATGCAATAGGGCGACCGCCATATTGGGTAAACCAGCTCTCCAATTCACTCTGTGTGGTGTCGTTTGGCAAGTTGGACATGTGCAACACTTTAGATCTCTCTGCGAGGAAGGCACGAACATCTGCACGTGCGTCAAATGGCTGTGTCAATACATCTGGATGGTCCGTTGATGGTTTCGACTTTTTAACCAATGCTCTGAGAATGGAGGTGAGAATTTCAACCTCCTCATCCGCACGACGCGCATGTTGCTGTTGTTGTTGTTGCTGTTGTTGTTGTTGTTGTTGGATGTTGAAATTAGTTCTTGCCGAGTCTAATTCAACTTCCAATGCGGTGATGATGCTTGAGAGGTTGGAAGCGGAGTAACTCAAGGCCTCTGGATGATGTGCTTGCCATTTGGAATACTCCTGTTTCAAGTCAAACACCCGAGCGTGTTGCAAATATGGAGGCAAGACAACGCTCTTGTCACGAGCTTCTCGAGGAATCTGAACTCTCAAGTCCCAAGCGTTCAAGGTGACAAAAGTGAAGGCACGGCCCTTGGAGATGATTTGATCATGGACAAACGCATCCAACTTTGTGACGGCATCTTTGAACGTACCACTGCTTCTGACGTGTTCCCAGGTCAATGTAGTCAAGGAAGTACACAGTGAGGTGATTGGTGTGTTTGTTGGTCGGATCAACACAGAGCCCTCACCCAGTTCTGCAAGGGTGGTGGCATCGACGAGTCTCCACGCAACCTCAATCACCTCTGCGGAGTCCTTCGTGACATACACACCCTGCTCGTCGCACGTTGTTGCGATCTGAATCACAAGGAAGAAGTCGTTCATAAGTAGTGTTGCAATGCTGCTGTTTTCTTTCTTTCTTTCTTTCTTTCTTTCTTTCTTTCTTTCTTTCTCTCTCTCTGCAAGTGCCTACTTTGATGCTGACCAGTGTTTATTATGTTTTGTGATGTGATGCGCTTTGTACGGTCTCTTGTGGGCTCGGGGCGCTCTCGAGGAATTTTTCACGTGTGCGCAAACCAGAAGAGTGAAATACGCGGTAAATTCCGAAACTGCCCAAAAAGGCCAACTTCCTATTTAAGGCTATTTCCCCCTAGTGACACGGGGAATTCTGCCATTTGCGGGCTCGAAATCAAAACATTCCAGTGGTTGGTTGGTTGGTTGGTTTACCAGGAAATATAAGTGCTTGTTGTGTTTTGTTTTGTGCGTTGGGAGGCAATACAAGTAGATCTTCCAAGTATTCGACTGTTTACCTATTCTTTTGTTCATTTGCTTTCCTGAGCTGTCATAACTTTGATCTGGACCGCCTAAAATATTCATATTCATAGCATAAGGGTTATACTCCAGGCTACACACCAAAAACAAAACAAAAACACAAGGATGAGTGCGTTACCACCAGACATGGACCCCACAAAGCAGCCGCTGCGAGTGTTTAAAGCACAGCTCACAGTGTGTACCGTGCTGGGGATTTCTGCCTTTCTGCTATTCTCGCTTTTGCGCTATCGCTGGCCACACATATACGCTGTCAGGGCACTCAGGAAGAGTGGCCTTAGAGCCCTGCCCAAGAATGGATTTGGCTGGTGCTCCACATTGCACGCTATCACCGATGAAGAGGTATTGCAGCATGCGGGACTCGATGCACTCGTGTACTTGAGTTTCTTCCGTATGGCTATCAAACTCTTTGCAACATTTCTCGCCATATCTCTGTGCTTCATCGGCCCCATCAGGTACTACTACACCGGGTTCTTCGACAGCGATGGAATCTCGTGGAATGACGATGACAATATAAATGAATCGCTATTTACAAATAAAGGCGATGACAGCATTGAGCGTGGTCTAGCTGCAGCTGCATGGATGTACACGGTGTTTACGTATGCCTTCACATGGATTGTATACTACTTTCTCTGGTCACAGACCGAGTCCGTTGTGTCGATACGGCAGAAGTACTTGGGTAAGCAAAACTCCATAACAGACAGAACTATCTTACTTGAGGGCCTCCCCGAGGAGTTCAACCCTTACGAGTACAACAACCATTCGTCATCAGACTTGTCAGACCTAACAGAGAGAACAAGTACAAAGTTTGACGAGGATAGATTGAAAAAATACCTGGAAGACTTGGGCATTGGAAAAGTCAGAAATATCTCTATTGCTTCGGATTGGTCACAGCTGAAAACACTGTTCAAAGAACGCCAAAGAATTTTGAGAGATTTGGAGGTGGCTTATTCCAAATATATCCCATTGGACGTTCAAGTTTATACTTCTGGGACGCTCCAACCATCTGTGGCACCAAAGAATCAAATTCGCCATCGCTCAGAATCCGACAGTCTTCTTGGACCTAAAAGACCACTGAAGAGACTAGGATTCATGGGGATATGGGGTGAGAAAGTCGATGCAATCACCTATTATTCCGACAAGCTGGTCAATGTTGATAAAGAAATCACAGCAGAACGTTCTACGGCAAATTTCCCTTCTGCAAGAGCAGCATTTGTCACCATGGATTCAGTAGCTTCTGCTCAGATGGCTGCACAAACTGTGATCGACCCTCATGTTTACAGACTCATCGCAAGACTAGCACCGGCTCCACACGATGTTTGCTGGGATAACCTTCACCTTTCTAGGGGCGACAGATTCCTTAGGGCAAATGTGATCTCCGTAGTAATTGGAATTTCTACGGTTGGGTTGATCTTCCCGGTTATCTACTTATCCACATTTATTAATTTGAAAACAATTGAAAAGTTTTGGCCAGCGTTGGGGGAAATGATTTCGAAGTCTGATACGCTTACGTTGCTAATCGGTTTGGTACCACCATATTTATACACCCTGTTGAACGTTTCAGTACCATACTTCTACCAATATCTATCCACAATGCAAGGCTACATCTCCAATGGCCAGGTTGAACTCTCTGCTCTTTCCAAAAACTTTTTCTACCTTTTCTTTAACTTGTTTTTGATTTTTACCTTAGCAGGTACGGCAACCAACGTGTGGGCATTATTCTCAGATACTACAAAAGTTGCTTACGAATTGGCAAACTCTTTGAAAACATTGTCCTTGTTTTACGTTGATCTGATTCTTTTGCAAGGCCTCGGTATGTTCCCCTTCAGATTGTTACAAGTTGGAGATGTCGCATTGGAAATTATTGGTAAGATCTTTTATTGTCGAACTGCACGGGACTTTAGAAAATTGTACTACGTTCCACCCATCTTTGACTTCTCATTAGTTCTACCACAACATATTCTGATAATGATCATCACTATGAGTTACTCTATAATGTCCACGAAGATTGTCACAGCTGGTCTGGTGTACTTCTTCCTGGGTTATTATACTTACAAGTATCAACTATTGTACACTATGGTCCACCCACAACATTCAACAGGGCAATCATGGCCAATGATCTTCAGAAGAGTATGTCTCGGATTAATCATCTTCCAACTGACAATGGCTGGCACATTGGCTCTGGAACGTGCATACGTGCTGGCAATCTTGATCGTACCGCTTGTGCTGAGTACACTTGTCGTGGTTTACACATTTGAGAAGGACTATCTACCATTGTCATTCTTTATTGCACTGAAGGCCGTACAGAAGTATAGCCACGGGTCAGAGTCTTCATCTTCTACTGGTTTGGAAGTTTCTCAAAACGCACAAAACAGATCTGTTAGAAAGAGGATAAGTACTATTGATGAGTTGAGAGAGATTAATAAGGACTACGTGTGCCCATATCTCACTGATCCACTTGATGGGCCAATTATTGGGTTCGATGGTGACTATATCCAGCGCATTGAGTATAATCCTGTTAGCCTCAATGAACAGATTGTCCGAAGCTACAACTTGGTTTCGGAATGGGAGTAATCCACATAGATCCTGGTATTTTCTCTAATATACAAAGAAGCGCTACTTCTTTACTCTTGTCTTTCTCTTGATCTCCTGCAATATTTGTTGCTTGGCATGTGGATCGGTCATATAGATCGGTTTACCTCCAATATTTGATGGATATTCGCAAGGGATGTTGATCCCTGAACAACCTTTACACTTCGGCTTGGTCTCATTGCATCTGACACGTCTCAACCGACAAGTGTAACAGCCTGTGAAAACCCTTCCCTTGAAGATGTGCTGTCTCTTAGTGATGTTTTTAGAATAAGTGATTAATGTGAGTGGTTTTGATCTTAATGGAACATATTTTCTCTGCTGCTGCATTGATTGTTCTTGAAACACTTGTTGATAGTACAGCTGCTGCTGTTGTTGGAGGTGATGCATTGATACTGGGTAAAGTGGTCGTGGCAACATCAGATGTATAGGTGGCTCTGAATAAATGTCCTCAGTTCGGTACTGATAGTTTCTGCTAGCATCATTGATAATGGGCGCAGGCGAGTTGACATATCTCTGGAGGTCAAAGTAAAAGAACGGGTCGAAGGCCTTGTTGTCTTCATCCTGCTCGATCGACGGGGTGGATGGAGGGGTTTGTTTCTCAATCTCATTATCACTTTTCGGAGTCAAACTATATATATTTGTAACTCTAGGCGTGATACTGGTATACTTAAAGGATGGCGATTTATGGCGTGGATCGTAAAGGGTATAGCTGTAAGTGGACATCTTAAGGAGTGAGAATGAGGTGAGCTGATGATAGCGTGTCATTAATAAATATAGAAAATTGAGAATTAACCAGCTTAAATGCAATTAGCACTCTTCTGACTGCTGAGATACAAGCAAAAGGACTTACATACGATCAAACGCTCTCCAAACATTAGCTCGACGCACCTAAAACATCGCTCATGCACGATCACCGACAGGTTTTCGTTGCGAGCCCTGATTTTTAGACCTAAGTGAAACAAATCTGACGGTGAAACTTCAACAAGAAATCGAAGAGGTTCGCATCTAAAGCACTTATTTATACCCAGTAAGGATGCCAATCACCTTTGTCACCGGTAACTTGAACAAGTTGAAAGAGTTCCAGGCTATTGTCGGGGACTCTAGCATTATCCACCAAAAGATCGACTTGGAGGAGATCCAGGGGTCCATCGCTGAGATCTCTACAAAGAAAGCACAGGCGGCGGCACTTGTCATCAAAGGACCAGTACTTGTGGAAGATACATGTTTGGTGTTTAATGCCCTTTCTAAACCAAACTTGGAGCTGCCAGGTCCATATATTAAGTGGTTCGTAGACTCTTTGGGAGTGGAAGGATTGCCAAAGATGCTCTCTGGGTTCGAGGACAAGAGCGCACAGGCCGTGTGTACGTTTGCCTACTGTGCTGGTCCTGGTGAGGAGGTAAAATTGTTCCAAGGCATAAACGATGGTGTGATTGTGGAAGTGCCTCGTTACAACAGCGATGCTCCATTTGGTTGGGATCCAATCTTCAAACCTAATGGATACAATGAAACATATGGCGAGATGGACAAGGCTGTGAAGAACACAATGTCGCACCGTTATAAGTCTCTTGTTCTCGTCAAGGAGTTTTTACAGAGTCAGAAGTGAAAATAGATTAATATATATGTTGTATTTATATTAAACAGGAAGCTCATTAGATGCACCGTTAGGGTTGGTGATCTTCCAAGTGTCAACCCACGAAATTATTCTCTGGACGTTAGAGTCCATTTCCTCTGTGGTGTTAGACTCCAATTCGATCACTATTTCTGGAACATAGGACTCTCTGGCCTCGTTGGCAATCACCTCCATAATTTCACAGTCAATGTTTTCCTCAATCTTATGCTGTGGGTAATCACGTTTTTCTAAACGCTCGTAGAGCACCTTGTTATCTGTTCTGAGCACAATGACTAAGTCCACGAGTCTCTCTGGAATCCAATCACAGGCGTGCCAGTCAATTACGATGGCGCCTTTCACCAAGATTGGCTCAAGGGCATCGCACAACTTATCCTCATCCACGATATGCGATTGTCTCTCCTCATCGTACCCGTCAAAGCAGTCGTTTTCTTTGGCAAACTCTGTGATGTTGATGTGTGTGAACGCTGGGGCCTCTGAACAGAGCAGTTCAGCGTGAGATGTCTTACCGCATCCGGGCGTACCAGTAATTACGATGTTTGGGAGTGGTCTAGTGGACATGGTTGAGCTTCTTTACTGGCATTCAAAGTAAGAGTCCCTCCATCATTGCGAAGGGCATCAGACAAAATTGTGTCCCAATAGAAAAATTGATTTTCGGCCGATGACCACACGTGATTAGAGTAATTCCGAGGGATCGTCGAAAATTATTTCTCTATACGAAAAGGTGTTACGTTGGGGGCTATTGTAGCCAGTTGAACACCCTCAATTATACCATTTAGAAGACATGTTGGACATCACCCAATTCATTGAAGAGAAGGGAGGTAACCCTGAGATCATCAGAAAGTCTCAGGCGGCCCGTTTTGCTTCCGTCGAGCTCGTTGACGAGATTATCGCCGACTACAAGGACTGGACAAAGACCAGATTCGATTTGGATGCTGTCAACAAGGAGCAGAACAAGATCCAGAAGGAGATTGGCCTCAAGTTCAAGAACAAAGAGGATGCTTCTGAGTTGTTGAAGCAGAAAGATGAGCTTGCTGAAAAGAAGAAGTCTCTTATCGCTTCCGAACAGGAGGCTGACCAGAAACTCAAGTTCAAGGTGAACCAGGTCGGTAACATCGTCCACGAGTCTGTTCCAGTCTCCAACAACGAGGACTTCAACGGTCTTGTCAGGGACTGGAAGCCAGCCGGCTACGAGAAGGTTGAGAAGATTGCTGCTGCTACCGGTAAGGAGGCCAAGTTGTCCCATCACGAGGTCTTGCTCCGTTTGGATGGTTATGACCCAGAGCGTGGTGTGCGTATTGTTGGTCACCGTGGTTACTTCTTGAGAAACTATGGTGTCTTCTTGAACCAGGCTCTGATCAACTACGGTTTGTCCTTCTTGTCCAAGAACGGTGGTTACACCCCACTTCAAGCCCCAGTGATGATGAACAAGGATGTCATGGCCAAGACCGCCCAATTGTCCCAGTTCGACGAGGAGTTGTACAAGGTCATTGACGGTGATGACGAGAAGTACTTGATTGCCACTTCTGAGCAGCCAATTTCTGCATACCACGCTGGTGAATGGTTTGAGTCCCCAGCTGAGCAGTTGCCAGTCAGATACGCTGGTTACTCCTCTTGTTTCAGAAGAGAGGCTGGTTCTCACGGTAAGGATGCTTGGGGTATCTTCCGTGTGCATGCCTTTGAGAAGATTGAGCAGTTCTGTCTTACCGAGCCAGAGAAGTCATGGGAGGAGTTTGACCGTATGATCAACTTGTCCGAGGAGTTCTACAAGTCCCTTGGTTTGCCATACAGAGTTGTCGCTATTGTCTCTGGTGAGTTGAACAACGCTGCTGCCAAGAAGTACGACTTGGAGGCTTGGTTCCCATTCCAGGAGGAGTACAAGGAGTTGGTTTCTTGTTCTAACTGTACGGATTACCAATCTAGAAACTTGGAGATCAGATGTGGTATTAAGAAGATGACTGACCGTGAAAAGAAGTACGTTCACTGTTTGAACTCCACCTTGTGTGCCACCGAGCGTGCTTTGTGTTGTATCCTGGAGAACTACCAAACTGAAGAGGGTTTGGTCATTCCAGAGGTTTTGAGAAAGTACATTCCAGGCGAACCAGAGTTCATTCCATTCATGAAGGAGTTGCCAAAGAACTCTACCTCCCAGAAGAAGAAGTGATTTCCTATCTCTTTACATACATACACTTTTGATGATTTACTGTAGTTTCCATGGAGGGAACATCTATTCGTTAAATCTGACATGCTTATATGAACTCGAGCTCGAAGCTGAACAAGAATCTGAACACGAACTTTCGTTCAAAGTCGAGCTGAAAACAGAGTTTAATGCGGAACTCGACCGTGACTCGTTGCAAGCAAACTGTGCAAAGTTCACATCTTTTTCAACAAAGTCGTTATAGTTTTTGATCTGTAGTTGTTAGTTCCGCCCCATTTCGACTACTCAGCAAGGGTATATTTGCCTTGTCTCTGTCACTACTTACTTGTGCTTCTCTGAACTTGTGCTTCAAGAACAGCTCATACCTCGTCTTCTTCCTAGGCATCGGTGCATCCACTTCTGTATACATTTCATCATCTGCGTCATCTTTGTACACACTGCCACTAGTGGGTCCTTCTTTGAAGTACTTGACAATGAGCTTCATCCTGCTCTGCGTTGTGGGTGCTTTATTGCTCATGGCTGTTGCTGTTGTCTTCTTCTTCAGCCAGCTGGTCGTTATGTTCATTCCTTCAGGTCTTCCCATGTTTATCACTAGTTATTGACAAGGGAGTAGTGTGACAGACGTGGAGTAGGAAGAATTTAAAAAAAAAACACACACACAGATATTATGTCTAAGTGTTTCGAGAACCGTGAGCAGTGTGCGCTTGGTTGCTTCAAGCAGGAGGGACACCTGACGCATGTAGATGGCGAGGTTTTTCCGGAAAAGTATGTCAAGCGATTTTGCCGGTGGGTTTTTCCGGACAACAGACGGGGGCGTGCGTTTCACATTCTGACTGAATATTTTTGTCTTTCGTTGATTTTGGCCTACGCATTATCAGCAGGAGAGCCTTACCCGAGGGAGTGAGGAAGAAAACAAAACACAAAACACACAACGGTTTTGGCGAAAAGTTACAGATCTGAACATTGCCATTAAGAACGATAAAATCGTAACTAACCCCTCCATTTAATACCACAAACGAGGCATGTAGTGGTTCGGAAACACTTCTTCCAAACTGTAAAATATACAAGTCAGATTCGGAAGGCGGATACTTTTATCATAAGCTCCAAATTTCCACAAACCGCTGGCGAAAAAAATTTGCGCAATTCTCGGGGTATGTCTGTAAGGCTTGTCTCGCAAAAAACAAAAAAAACAAAAAAATTCAAAAACGAAACTAATTAATAATTACAGCCAATAGCAGAGAAGTCACCCCAGTATTTACTAATATTAATCATCCCTTCGTCAATAGCCCTTGTTGATGTGAATACATGGGGTGCTGGATCATTGGGTTCATAGTAGAAAGCATCACATACGTTACAGCGAAATTGCACCTATAAAAAACTATCTACACACAACCAGAAATACTAAATACGCAAACTAACAACTTTCCACACAAATCTAAGGCCATAAAATAACTTACACAAGACGCACTAGATAGAGCCCATGTAGAGTCCAAAGAGAACCAAACAAAAAAATAACATCGGTACCAAATGCCCGTAATTGCGCAATTTCTGCATTCGGTAAGGTGGCAGAGAAAATGGCGCGAATTAGAGTTGGAACCTGGCGAATCCGAAGTCAAACATCACTTTTGCCACAAAAGGGCTTTTGAAATAGCACCAATGTGAAGCAAATCGGAGAGGCCTTGAGATCTGTTAATACTCTGTGCTTATAGTTTAAACGTGAGTTGCTGGGCCCCCATTGGGACGCTGAATTATACGAACGTCTCTCCCACTTCGAGATTATGTCACTTTGACGGACATATGGCGGCGCAGCCGAGAGTGATTACCACTCTCGGCTAATAGGTGACTAACTCC
>JAJMLK010000299.1:0-13388 GCA_030564145.1 Williopsis takata
CCCACACACACATACACACACACACAAATTCAGCATCCACCCCTTAGGGTCAGCACCAAGTGCAACTGTGCGCCTGCGGTGAGCTTATAGTGCTCAACAGTTTGTTCGTCATCCCTGTTTTTTTTTTGTCTGTTGTTAGCATTGTTTTATATATATATAAGTATATATATATATAATCGCATAAAAATACCTACATGTGCTTTCCTGTGAAGATGAGCCTCTGCTGTGAAGGAGGAATACCCTCCTTCTCCTCCATGAGCTCTTTAATTCTAAGGATCTATGGTATTGTTAGCGTAATGTCTCCTTATTTTATGATAGCGAATTGGGACTCACCTTGTCTGAGGATTCGACGTCAATTGGGATCTGTGTGGTGTCAGTTTCCTTCCGTGGTTGTTAGGTGTAAATATCAACACAAACAACGTACCTCCTTTCCCGTTAGGGTCTGCTCAGCTGTTAGTCAATGTACTTGAGAAACAAGAGGGTATATATATATATAAACTCACCTTCACTTTGATCTGCATTTTTGTGTGTGTGTTATACCCTCCCTTTCTATTTCTTTTGTATGTAAAAAATGTGTGGTGAAGTTTTTAATTAGATGTGTGTTTATTTTGCCCGTTTCTGTTGTTGTTGTTGTTGTTGGTTTTTTTCTTTTTGGTAGGAGGGAAAGCCGTTTGGAAGTTTGCACCAAAAAAAATACCATTCATACTCGACAGAGAGAGCGAGAGATAGGTACAGTAGACAGGATATATAGGAGACACAGCAGACAGGAAGATTCGGTTTAAAGAGGTGGCTTTGACAACGAGACACATACATATCAAAAGGAATAGAAACGTACATACATACATATGCTCCCCACTCCAGACACAAAGGCAGATTTCTCCAAGGTTTACGAACCTGCAGAGGATTCGTTCCTATTGCTCGATGCCCTGGAGCAAGAGAAACCTTTTATCAATGACCGTCTGCAATTTCCCATAGTTGTTGAGGTGGGAACTGGAAGCGGTATTGTCACTACATTCTTACACAACTCCATCATCTCCACAACCACACGAGGGCTCTTCCTAACTACGGACCTCAACCCACATGCATGTTCGTCTGCACCGGCGACAAGTGCCCTCAACGGTGGAACCAGCTATTTTGAACCTGTGCAGTGTGACTTGACCGGTGCTCTAAGGCCAGGTCTTGTGGATCTATTGGTGTTCAACCCACCTTATGTCCCTGCAGAGACAGTTCCAGATGTGCCCACCACGGAAGAGGCATACGAATGGCTTGATTTGGCACTTGATGGTGGGCACGACGGTATGGTTGTTACAAACAGGTTGCTAGAGCAGCTCGATACGGTTCTTTCACCGAAGGGAGTGGCATACATACTCTTTTGCGCTCGAAATAAGCCACAGCTTGTAGCTGCTGCCATGCAGAAGCAGTGGCAGGTTGAGCTGGTGATGAACAGGAAGGCTGGTTGGGAGGATCTCACGGTATACAGGTTTATAAGGCATTGATCTGTAAGGGATATAGACTTACATATAGCAACAGCCTAGTTATGCGTAGAATTTATTTTAGCATATTATAGAGAGCAATAAGGTACTAAGAAAAACAAAATGGGAAAAAAAAATTCTTGACTAATCTAACGATATGCTCCATTTGAGGGTGTTTCAATAGCTTTATCAGAGGATAGTACCCCGTAGCGTTTATTAGCATCATCACTCGATCTTGTTCATAAGATAGAAATTGGTCACTAACTGAGCTTCGTTCAAGCAACCCCTGAGCAATGTAATCCCACTGTTCCACATATTCCGGTCTTCTCATGATCCAAGTCAAAGAGGAATCCATATCACGAGGAGATACATAGTCTGTTCCAATGTCCATAAAATATGGCGTGTGGCCCTTTGAGGACTTTCTGGGGATGGGCGTTGAACGTGATTTCACCCATATGTAGATACCTCAACCAATCATCAAGTTCTCGAAGGCAAGGACTCTGCTGCATCAGAGTCAGAGTCGTCAGAAACAGGTTTCAAGTTGTTTTTAGGCTTTTTGTTGCACTTTTTGTTTCTACCCACTACGCGGGAAAACTTAGGTGGCTGCTGATCTTCCAGGTCCTTAAGGTGGCGTAAGATGTCGTAAATGGTCATACACTCTGCGTACTCCTTCAAAAGGGTCCAATCGCCTAAGTACATGTTGCATAAACACGCTGATTTTTCTAGTGCTATTAGAATAGCAAGGGTAGCGGCAGGTCCTGGCAGAAGGGACTTGTGTTGATCCAAGAAATTGTGCAGTTTCCTGAACTGGATAGAACAATGGATAGCTGGCCAGGTCGATAGTTTCTTGACAAATGACGCAATCCAAGTGAAGTATGGTTTTGCTTATAATCCTTTGAACAAAAAAGAAGTTCAGTAGTTCTTCCTGCGTGTTAATTTGTGTTACGTCCCAAGTTGTAGCATCTTCCAATAGCTCCATGAACGTCCAATCAGGAACATCCGATATCGGACTGGTAGCAAATGAATCTTTTGCATGGGAAAGGTATTTTTTTTCAGTGTTTCAGCATTGGTTCTCCTTATAATAGCAAGAGAAGTGAAGTAGTAGTTTATAGGTTCTGATGGAAAAGAGTTGCACATGCTGATGATGATCGCATTCCCGTTGAGCCAAACGGTCGCTTATGTTATTGGTTCCTTGACAATTCCACGACGGGATGAAGTCAGCTGCTACTCGGATGTAGAAAAGCAGATCTTCGTGGCACACACACATATGGTGGACTGTTCATATTGTTGTGTATAAATCAACAGCAAATCAGAACTGATGGATACAATTATGTGTAGTTGGTATAATCTGAGTTTTGGCAAAAAAAAAAAACTCGCTGTTAGATTTGTGTCCCAGAAATAACAGCTGCAATACAAAAAAAGAAAAAATGGTTAACGAAATGCCGTATGGCTCTCTGGAATACGCCAACACATATGTGCACAAAAAACAGTATCATATAAACATTCATATATTCACGAGTCTAGGAACAAGTCGCCAAACACATCACCAGAACACTCCTCAACATCAGCAGCGTTCATTTTGTAGCACGCTTCGTAGTGGTAGTAGCTCAGCGTGTTGAAAAATCCACCCAGCTCGTCCAAGCACTCAATGGTCTTGACACCTTTGAGCAGGGCACCATGCTTCGATAACAATAATGAGCGTGATGGATCGTAAGGCTTTTGCGACAAGAGATCAATCAGTTGTACAACTGGAGCCTGGTGGAATATGGCATTTATTGTGTCATTCACAAATATCCACTCTTGGAACTCCTCAATCTTCAGACACAACAATAGGTCCAGAAGTTTGCATGCCTGTAAAGAAGAGGCAGTCGGCAATTGCTTCTCTTGTAACAATTCGCTAAACAACAATTGCAGAGACGTATAAATGTCCGTCCAGTGGTTGTATAGATGGACCTCAGAGTACTTGAGCACAAGTACCCTAATCATAAGGAATTTCTCTCCAACGTTGTCACCTAGGGAGGCAACCTTCGCAAAGATGGATGACAAAATTGAAATGTGTTCATCGTTTGGCGAAACGAGTAAAAGATAAGAAATTCTTCTCAAAAGCTGTGATTTTTGTAATTGTTCATCATCCTCATTCCAGTTGAAAAGATTGGTGGTAGATTGCGTTGTCTTTGCCAACAGCTCCAAAATCTTATCAGTGGTGCACCATTTTGCCATGATACCATTCCATCCAACAACATCTGAAACTTTAAAGAATTGAGAATCGTTAAAAAACTGTTCAACAACCATCTTCAGAGATTTCAACGATGGATAATGTATGAGCATCGTTTCCAACAACGACAACTCGCAAGAATTCAACTGATCTGTAGTTTTGCTCTTGTATATTGACAGCACAGAACCCACGAAGGAATGCTGTTTATCAGTGTCAATAACAATATTCTTCAAATCAGTAACGATCGTTTCCACAGATTCAATAAAGCCTTCAGAGTCCGAGCTGGCTAGCCACACTGGATATAGTTTTAAAAAGGCATCGTTCAACTCCTTCTTGACCTTTCTCTGAGATCCAAATTTCGAATGTGATAGCTTAATGCTGAGACAATTTAGCAATTGAATAACGGTTACCATAACAGACTTGTATGAATTTGCACCATCAAGAACGCTTTTGAAAAACTGTAGACAGTCCGGAAAGATGTCCTCAATAGAATCATCTTCCAGGGTTTCAACATATTTCAGCAAAAACTTAACAATTGAAACTTCCTGAGCAACCAGTTTCAAGATTAAGGGAAATGTCAATTGTGGTCTTGAGTTATCCAGAATGTGAAGCAGTTTAAATACGACTGGATCCTCTTGCCTCACCAAAATTGACAACACCTCCAGTGATTGTAATTGGTACAACTTCTCCATCAAAGACTTCGACTTGTGTTTCAACTTTAACGATTCATACGTTACAGTGCTTGAAGTGCCTCCCTTCAGTGAGTAATCTGACTTCTTCCAAATGTCGAAACTTGTCTTTACAGTTTTATCGATACTCTCAAGCAGCATACGACGCGGTTCGGAATTTGAGGGGGATTTAGAATCGTTTCCAAAGACGCCAGTAACTGAAGAAAAGAATCCAGGGTCCATATTTGAAGAATTAATCTCGATGCTGATAATAAAAGTATGGAATAGCGTGAATAGTTGCTGCAATTCTGTCAATAACAAGCACACCATCTCACAATCACTGTCCAAGAGTTTTACTTTTTCGAGAATAGTGAGGATGATTGGAGAGATAAAGAGGTAAATTTCGCCATTTTCATAGTTTAGTGAATTGTTCAACAGCTCAAACCATGAAGTCAGCAGTCTAGTTGAATGAATGTGTTGGAGGGTATTCAACATGAACGACTGATCAATCAATGACTTGTGTCCTCTAATCAGCTCTGTCAGATGTGCAAGGCACACCATAGCGATTGCTTCATCGTGGATGAATTCCAAGCATGTGTCAAACATTGTGGTGATGTGAGCATCGTACGAGCTGACTAGTGATTCGTATAATTTTAACACTGTGGACAATGAGCTGGGGGTGAACAAACGCTGTGAGAGCCACTTGTTCAATTGGAAAAGTGTGAATTGCTTGTAGGTCGACACATCTTCATCCTTATAATCGACCGAACTTATCACAGTGAACTCCTCTTTGAACAAGTTGGACAATCTTTTATCCATCGACAGTACATTGTATATCGTTGAGACGTGATACGTAAACAGAGCTCCATCATCCATAGTCTCGTCGAGCCTATTGGTGATCAATTGAAACAATGTGTTGATACTTCCACTGTTGATCAGATCACTGATCCACTGCTTCAGTAGCAGCCCTTGGGTATCCAAATCATCCAATAGAATGTGTAATGGTTGTTGTAGCAGAAGATGATCATTTGAATGTATCCATAATGCTCGAACAATTTTCAATCGGTCATCAAAGCTTAAACTCATCAAGAATGAGGTGATACCAGCTTCAACGTAGTACGTGGATAATGAAGATAAAGTTAAAGAGTGCAAGCCCTTTACAATCTCTAACTCTTGATGGTCAGTCAGTAACGACTGGCAAAGATTGGCAATCACCGTGTGTAAAAGTTCAACCTGGTCCAGAGGAGATTCGAAATGGATCCTAGTAAATAACTTTGCAATCTCAATGACGTTTTGTGATTCATGAGACTTTATGAGTGATGTGACTGAGGGTTCGAAGAATTTCAACTCGGGAATCAAGTCAATGATAGTTGTGAGCACTGGAATATATGAAAGGTCCGATGTAGACAACGATACTATCACATCAAGAGTTATCTTTCCAATATCAACCGACTCGAAGGGGAGCCCTTCACCAGGTTTTGCGTAGTACGAAGCGAGCTGCTCCATAACTTCGTCGTTTGTCATGACGGTTTGCAAAGAGGAATGCTCAACAGGAAGATATGCCCTAGTTGGGATGATTTGTAGCACTTCGTAAATTAATTCTCGACATTGCGGTGAATGGTCTGTGCTGACCAATAGGGTTATCAAGATCAATGGCCACTGGTGAATGATCATTTCCTCTTCGTGAATGTTGAACTGCTGAATTATAAATCTCACAAATTCGATTTTCCCATCTTGCACCAAGTGGAAAATGTTGGAATATATGGTCTTTGTCTCGACAGAATCAAACAGTCCACTGCCTGATTTCAACACCTCTTCATAATTGCCATGACCATAGGAGTCCTTTATCGACTGCAATACTGGGAGGAACAGTTCTGGGATCAGAAGGGAGCCGATTTCCCATCTATCCAATGAGGCAACCAAGAGCTTGAAGCATTTGGTCTTATCAGTTTTCAACAAGTCTAACAACCCATTGATCAACAATTCAGATGCAAACTCTTTGAAATATTCCTGCGAGTCACCCAGTAACCAATTCCAGATCCTTCTGTTGATGGACATGTCCTTGTTGAGGAGTCCAGACACCACACTCATTATCAGTATCTGTAAATCACCTTTATTGTTCTGTAAGATCGATGCGTTTAGCGGAAGCTTGGCGATGAGTAGGTCGAAATAGCCTCTTTGGATCAAAACGTTGGATGATCTCAGCGAAGTGATAAAGGTACGTATCAAAAGACCTGGTTCTGGTTGAATAACTGCCTGTTTATCTGTAGATAAAATGCTCTCTTGGCTTTTTTCAATCTCACTTGCCTCTTTATCCTCATTCTCGGTGCCAATGGCTCCATCACTGTCCTTCTTGTCATCATTCTGAATGGCCATGCTTGGCAGTCTCTTTCCCAGCCATACCAATCCACCTAGTCTTCTCTCATCACCTCTCATGACCACCATGAACAAACTTTGCCAGAACAATGGGTCATCCTGAAGATTCTCTTTCAATTCATCAACCAATTTTAACATCTGGTCAAAGAACTCTGACCTTTCGTCATCCAATGAGGGTAAGAGATACGTCAACAGCGGCTTAACCAGGTTCTTCAAAGTTTCTGAAGGCAATGGGATGATGAATTTATGGTATATCTGTAACAATAGCGGTTTAATTGAGATAGATGAGTATTGCATAATTGGCAATAGTCCGGGGATCCATACTGTCACCGATTCTGAAAGCTTCTCCAAGCCCAATTCGTTGAATATGAATGCGTAAAGTTCTAGCGTCTTGGAATGGACTCCTGAGGGAAGATTTTGTGAGAGGCATTTGGACAGTTTGATTGAGATGGCCAGGTCATGGGGAATGTAGTGCCTCGTATGTTGTTGTTGTAATGCCTTGTGGAGCTTTGACAGAAAAGAGATGTAATCTGCCCACTCCTCTAGAGTGTCGAACAGCGCAAGCGCCTTCTCTATAGCGATAGCGTACTTCTTATCCTTAGCCTCCATGGTTAAGAGGCTTTTTTGGAAGGTCCAGAATGCTGATAAAGGGGAGATCTGGCTGTTACAGCGATGCCCTCTTTTGGTGTGTCGCTGTTGCCGCTGCTGTGGCTAACAACAAACACCGCGAACTCGTTCTGTGTTTCTGAAGCTCCTCCCGCCACGCGCGCACGCCCACATTGTGATTTTATTTAGCCGAACGTGCTTCTCCTTTCACCTACGGGTAAATGAAAATGAAGAACCGGATATCCTACCGAGTAGACTGAGTGGTTCTACAAAAAGGAAATCATAGGCCTGTAGAACTTGTTTGCATTTAATAGAGGAGTTATGTACATTGTCGTTCTCTATTTTCAGCATGCATATATTTATACTATAGTTGGTTGTGTATCAAACAGGGTTTAGAAAAAAAAAACAGAGCAGATCAGACTAGTGAAGGCACAACTCTGCGGACCAGAGCAAATACCTCTTCAATCTCCTCAGGGTTGGTACTATGCTGCATACCATTGTACTTCTTGTAGTCATAATTCTGGAAGCCAAAGGACTTGAGCAGTTGTTCTTGCATGTCACCAGCTTTCACAGAGATGACTGGATCACTGGTACCATGGCCGTGGAATAGTGGAGTGTTGAAATTCACGTCAACATGTCTATCCTTCAACAACTGGAAGAATGGAACAGCTGGGGATAGGGCAATAATGGCAGCCACTTTACGCTTGGACAATGCAGCTGTACCCAGGGCCAAACCACCACCTTGGGAAAATCCACCAACGACAATTCTCTCTTCTGGGATTCCCTTCTCCACTTCCTGTGCGATGAAGCTGTCAACTGTGTCAAGGGCTTTCAAAAAGCCATCAACGTCCTTGTTATTGGTCCACTCGCCAAAACTTTGAATGTCAAACCACGCTGGTATTGGCATTCCACCGTTCACGGTGACTGGCATGGTTGGCGCATTTGGGAAGACAAAGTTGATATGGTCGAGCTCTGGAGATTGGCGGGCCATCTCAGCAAAGAAGCGCCAGCCTTGGCCAGAGTCTCCCAAGCCGTGGAAGAAGATCAGGGAAGCTGTGGCTGGTGTGCGGGATGCGATGCGTACGGCACTCATTGTTGTTCTCTCTTTTCTACCGTTGTACTGGGGGTCCTTAGTAAGTTTGCCTGTGTTGAATAAGACGTGGCGGTGCTCGGAACGTGAAGATAAGAGTCCTTTGTTTTTATAACGTGAAGAGAGAGAGAGAGAGATGTGCATTTGGGTATCGGGGTCGTGCATTTGTCATTTTTGTAAGATTTGAAATATTTTGAACCGCCGGTGCGCGTGTTCGAAAACAGAAGACGCATACATACACACGAGCACATACGCACGCAAGGAGAGATAGACCAGTACATACCAAAAGATGGAAACGCCACCATTGCCACCAAAACCGCAATCCCAATCGCCCAGCGAACAGCAGCAAGGAGAAGAGAAGCAGCAGGATCATTCCGTTGTGGTCCCCCTTCCAGATGTGTCCAACCTCTCAACGGCACGGGTGTCAAAACTACTAGACTCATTCAGTGTCCTCAAGGGATATCTTGCAACTCTAGTACAGAAGGATATCGAAACAGATGTAACAGACTTAAACCAGGTTATAGTACAGATAAACCAGTATATCAAACAGCTGGATCAACTGGAGAGAATGAAGCAACACACGCAGGAGTCGCTCGATGCACTGGAGGCATTGACTGTGAAATGGCAGGCCAAAGAACAGGAAATGTACACATCTCTAAGGAGATTCAACAAGGAGGAGATATACAAGTTAGTGACTGCGGGTATCAACGATGCAAAAGTGGTAAGCGAATCAATAGAGTCATCCTTTGTCGTCGGCCATCAGCATGACGACCAATCGATCCAAGAGTTCATCAAGACCTACAAACAGGAGAGAAAAGTCTACTACCATCGCAAGGAGAAGTTGGAAAAACTACAGCAGAATAGGGTTAATGGACTATAACATGGTACCAGTCATATGCAAATGCAGTTTGTAGTGGAGATGATGTGGGTGTGTGGGTGATGTTTCTCTTTTGAGGGCGGAATTAGATGCGTTTGGAATCCCACACATAAACCATTTCGTCCCAACCCGTTGTACAGACCCATCCAGGATCTCCCCATAAACTGTAGTCACCGCCAATGACAAACTCTCTGTGTTTGTTGAACACTCTATTTGTTGTATGGTTGTTGAATCTCTGTGGTCCATTCATGTTCCAGATTCTTGCGGTCATGTCGTACGAACACGTCATAAGTTCAGATGCAGTATGAGGATTCCACACAACTTTTCGGATGGCAAAATCATGTCCAATGAATTGTGTCATCGGCGTCATGTTTCTGATATCCCATACCCTTGCCTGTTTGTCGACGCCCCCTGTGGCAATCACGCCCTGTTGATACTTGTTCCAATCCACCGTAAGTAGCTCCATACCACCATGACCAATTACATCTGCAATCATTGGCTTGGGAGAACGCGTATCCCACAGTTGTATATGACCATTTGCATTGGCAGATGCAATCAAATTAGGGTCGTGTGGTGAAAAGGAAGCCTGATAACAGCAGTTGTTCTTATGCTCGGGACTCACGGTGTTGAGCGTGAGCAGAGACTGCTTCCTACTAGGAGTCCATATTTTGATTGTGCCATCCCATGATGAGGACGAGAAGGTTGACTTATCAACGAGGTTCCAAGACGTTGAGAACACCTCTCTCTGGTGCTCTTTCCACTGCATGATCGGGAACTGTCCTACTGCAATGTCAAACAACTTCAACGAACCATCACCGTTGGCAGTCACAACGTGATTTTCATGCATCTCAGACCAATTCAAGTCAAATAATCCATCTTGGGTGTCGAAGTACAGATCATTGGTGATGGATCCATTTGGCTGGATTGAGAGAATGTACAAACGACCATTGCCAACAAGCCCAAAGTTGGCAGAGGTGGCCACCGCGAGTTTGTTGTCAAAATACGGCGAGTACTTCACAGAGTAGCCATTGTATCCCTGTGTCCTAAAAGCCAGCATTGTCCTTCTTTTGAGTTCTGTCTGTTTCTTTAAGTCCGCCTACCTTTCAATTCCATTCGATGTTCATTACCGGCCGGTGCTCTTCCTCGAAGGGTCTTATCTCTCTCTCCCTTGCAATTGGGGGGTAAAAAAAAAAAAAAAAAAAAACCCGCCGGCAAAACCCGGGGGATCGGGGCAGCATCTGATTATGTAATATATCTCCTTCGTGAATGACACCCGGACACCTGAATAGTATTGCTTATGTAATATATGCGCTTTGTGTCTTTTGTTTTTTCGGTTTTCCGGGCAACAGTTTGTTTACTTTTCAGGTTTTGTTTGTTTTTTGTTTTTTTTTTTTTTTTTTGTAGTTCAAAGTTGGAAGATCCTCAATTAGAGAGAGAGAGAGAGAGAGAGAGAGAGGGGGCGCAGGGTGTGCGTAAAGTTACTTTCGTTATTCCTTGCTCAAAAACCCAAATAAGTACAAACAGGAAGAAGTGTATACATCATGTCAGACCAGATCATAGTGGGTAATGTACCATTGAGATACACTTACCTCTTGAGACAAAAGTCAAAGAAATATCTCTACGAGTCATCTGTGGGCCTTTGGTCCGCTGTTGATAACCAGAACCAACTGATCCATTCGTTGATTGGTGATGGTACAAATTACGAGATCATTGACAATATGTTCACATTGAGTGGATGTCGGACAACGGTATGTGAGTCCAGAGGAAAAGAATACACTTTGCAATTGTCCATAGACTCCGGAGCTGATGTTATTGCACAGCACAAAAAGGCCCTCAACAAATACAAAAGGGTTGAGTCCAAGTCGCTCATAGTTGAAAGGCACAAACATAAGGTACTGATTGGTAATGATGGTAGTATCAAACCCGACTGGGCTTTGAAGCTTGATACCCTGGCAACTTTCTGTGAAGTTGAGATCATCTTTTCAACTCATGCGGAATCATTCAACCCCTTGATTCCATCTTCAACTTCTACAGCGGGAGATAAATTTCATATTTACATCCTCGGAGAAACAGAAAGTACATCTTTTGCGGAATCAAGACTCAGGGTCATCTTGGATGATGCTGCAGGTTTGTTTGTCGACTCTATCAGAATTCCACACTCGTTGATTCCCCTCGTTGGGGGTGTGGGGTTTGGCAATTTCAAATCGATTGCTAAAGAAACTGGTGTCAATCTATATCTTCCATCATTGGTATCACCATCACTATCAAAACCTATTTCTTCAAACATTGATGACCTTGATCAAGTATTCCTTTCCGGGCTAGAATCACAAGTTGCTTTGACGATTAGATTGCTTAACAGTGTCAAAGAAGAGACAGACATCTATTATAAGAATCTGGAAGTTTTAAAGTACAAAAAGGACTTCCTCCTACTAAACCGATTGAGTCAATTAAGTGGAATAATGTTCAAATACGGGGTTTTCATCCAATCATCTCCACTGGGGGATGAAGACTCCATGGTGCATTTCTACTGTCATTCTAAAGATTTGGTAGAAGAAGCTATCTTAGAGTTTACGGGATTGATGAATGACATTTTCGTCACGGATTTATGGTTGCATAATGAGGATCAAGCATTTGAAATTGAGGACTTGGAAGGGTTAAAAATGACTCTGACAAAGATTTCGATTGCTTCAAATGTCTGCATATACGCAGATATCGCAAACAGTTCTTTCAAACTGGTAGGATTACAAGAGGACTCGTTGAAGGCGTTAAAGTTGTTCAAAACCTCTGCGGCAAACTTTTACACAAAGTTTGAAGCCAAGATCAAATTCCAAATTGAATTAGGAGTATCACATCATGAGTTCATCAGTGGTAAGAAGAATGGTAAGATCTCCAAGATTACCAACATGTCCAAATGTTCATTGATCAATTTCCACCCACTGAATGATTACTCTTTGCTAATTGACTTAGAATCTATGGATTTCAACGACTTTTTCCAGGCATTTGGATACCTGAAAGATGAATTGCCATCAGAATCAAAGTTTTACATCCCAGAATCCTTCCACAGACAGATTATTGGAACTGGAGGCTCATTAATCCAGTCTATTATGAGAAAATATAACGTCTTTGTCAAGTTTAGCAACAGTTTTGAACTCAAGAACAACAAGAGAGGCTTGGTGAGGTACGATAACGTCATTATAAGGTGTCCTTTCAAGAACTCTTCCAATATCCCATTGGTGAAGAATGAATTGAACAACTTGTTAATGAGCAATGAAGGAGGCATGTTTCACAACACTTTTGTAAAGTTTTCACGGAACCAGTATCGACTTTTTGACTACGACAAGGTTCAGGAGATTGAGAAAAAGACATCGACTTTCATCAAGTTCCCACAGAGTGAACCTTTGGATTTCACTATTGTGGAGATCTTGGGCGCTGAGACACACAGTATCAATGCTGCCAGATTGCTAGTTGGCGAATTGGCTGAAAGTTATGAGTTTAGGGTTACTTGGTCATCAAATTTTCACAAGCTTGTCAATGATTCAAATGAATTGTTCATTGAGAAGATCAAGCTTCCTTTCAAAGTGGTTTATGGATTTGAAGTGATGACCGTAGATGCTAAGGCCTCTAATGATGTGTCATATCATTCTATTTTGCTTAGCTACTTACCTAAGGATGAATTGTACTTGGAGGATGCAATTACACACTTGACATCTTTCCTCAGGGAAAACCAGTTCATGATTCTCGACCGTGAGGAGCTGTCCAATAACGATCTCATCATCAACGGCTCCGCTTCGAATTATGGAACGACAGCCCCATCTTTCAACTATTCCATCCAACCATCATACCAGCAACAGTATCAGCAGTACCAGATGCCAATAACCCAGCCATTGGTACAATCACAACCACAGAAGCAGAAGAAAAGGCCTTCAACGCATGGTGGTTTTGACAAGCGCAGACTTTAGCCTTGCGCTAGTGTCCAAATAATCCCCCACTGCTACCTATCTATCTATCTATATATAAATACCTAATTTTTGATACCCTAAACATACCTATCTGTACCTATTTCTCTACCCAGATACCCATTTCT
>JAJMLK010000300.1:0-13362 GCA_030564145.1 Williopsis takata
ACTAGCATGGGAAAGTAAAGAAGTAATATCAGCAGATAACTAAGCCTAAAGTGGAGGAGGGGGAGCGGGGAGCGGGGGGGATTGCTTTTGCTGATATGGGGAAAAACAAAACTGGACTACATAAACACACAGACACAAGTTATACCCATGTTATTAGTCGGGATTACGTCATCATAATCACCATCATCATGTGGTATTGGTGTGGTACGATACAGACACAATTGATAACTCGAGTAGTGGGTGTAGTCGTACACCCACCACAGGAGAAAAAGAAAACACAAATTCAACCTTTTTATCGTTACCTTTCAGTTGGAAGCCAATCCTTATTTGGTCTGACAGTTAGAGTATAACTCTGTCTCTCATTTAACCTCGAAAACACCGGTGTGATTTATCCGAGTGATTTTAAAAAAAGATGGGAGTTTAGTCCCCCGCGCTCTTTCAACACGAGCACGTAATCTGTTGCATCATCCCTTTTAGAAGACCACAAGGGCAGATTTAAACAATGTATCGATCTGGGACATTCGATCCACGCTGGATCACATCTGATCCAGTTTTAGTAGTACTCTGTAAAGTCAAAAAGGCGGAATGGGGGTAGGTCTTTTGCCGAAAGTTGTGACGCGTTCTTTCCAGCTTCCAACAATGCCAATTCCTTCTTATGAATGATAAATGACTCCTTGGTGCTCTTCCACTCGTTCAAGACATCGGTGTTGTTACACGCACCAAAGAGGGTCAACTCACCATCCTCATCAAACCTTTCAGCGGTTTTGGGGATTTTGTCCCCATGGCAAATGTGGTTCGGAACCCATACCCCGATGTCCCCTTGCCAGTTGTGCCCCATCGATGTGCTCTGGTCAAGAGATTGCTGTCCATAGTGAACACGCATGTAGGTTGAATAGTCGTTGATGGTGTACGCTTGACCACCTTCGTACAGGGTACGCCTTAACGGGAACAGCAAGTCACGCGGGAAAAAGTTGTAATGTTTGCAGTTGTACAAGTCCTCTCGGGGCAAGTCTGCGTACTCCCTTGGAATTTCAGACTGCGAAAGCCAAAGTGCAGAAATATCGATGTATATCCCCGTTTTGACGTCGATGTAACGGGCATCGATGAACTGTTCGTTGTTCTGCTGCAAGTAGAACGGATTGGTTCTGAAGTAGAACAGCGAGTTCCCATTCTTTGGATTTTCAATAACGAGCGAGTTGTTCCAAAGCCTACCCATAGTATCCATGCCTGAGATGGTCATCTGGACGTCTGCATCGTTGTCCCAGGGAAGGTTACGAGCCTGACGATACCAGCCAATCAGGTTTCCGTAGTTGAACCAAGAGATGACACCGGCTTGTTCGCATAGCTTGAACCACGATCTAACGAGGTGATGCACCGCAGTAACACGTTCTCTCATAGAAATAATCTGCTTGACCCACGGATAAAGGTAATGATGATACTCATAGTTGTGATCCCCATTGATCAACGGCGCTGGGAAAGTGAACTCATGTGCATTGGCAACGTTGTTCTTGGAATAGTTTAGGAATCTGAGATACTTCACGTCGTCAAAAGTTGGACTGCTCTTCTTGGAGTATTCCTCAATCAACTTGTCAATGTTTGGCATTTGGAACTCTTCACGTTCTGGTGTAAGGAAGGGGTCCAACAGTATTGGCTCTGTGCTAATACCCTTTGAATTGGCAATTTCCCTCATGGCATCGGCCTGGTCGCCGTTGTGCTTACACTGTTCGAAGAAGTGTAATCTCTCTTGAGCTGAAAGAGCTTTCTTACCGGTGTACATCTTTGCCAAACCATCAACTCCTAGTGGAGAATCCGGTCTCTTTTGAATCACAGGCCATTTGAAATACTTGTACTCTGTTTCAAACACAAGGTTTTCTGGCATGATCTGGAAGTAGTACTGGTATATCGACGCACAGATCCCTACATCCTGCATCTGCTCGAAGAATCTGAAGGATGTCTCCACTGGCTCCAACTCCATGAAGGGGTCCATCCTATCAAACACCGCGTTACGGCAAATGTGGTTGATAGTGTCGTGGAACTCTTGCTCGTCTCCTTTGAACTCTTCTTCCAAAAGCGAGTCATATGCATTGATGAAGGGGTTTGCAGGTGCTGTGTTGACCCAATCAGCCCAGTGGAACGGTAATGGGTTGTGCTGCATATAAGTTTCTGGATCCTCCTCGTTGGTATAAACGTCTAGCAGTCTGTGCCAATATGCAGTAGACGAATGATTGACGTGAAATTCGTTGAATTGTTTGCTTCTCGTCACAAAGGGAATCGGCATATTCCATTGTTTAAACTGCTGCAGAAAGCCCGTGGAACCAAACAGAGACTTTTCCAAGTTGAAATACAAGGGCATGTTCTTTGTGGCTTCGACGTAATGGTTGTACTTGGATGCATTCGGTACCACTGACGAGAATAGAAGGCCTGAAGATAGAAACATAAATGCCACTAAAATCAACATCTTGGACTTCAACTCAACATTCTGCTGAATTGGCTCCCAATTTCCCCGATACGCTTGCGTAACCCTTGTCACTGGACGCACCAGCAGTGCAAGAGCACGCCTGAGAATGATAGCCATCGATGTATAGGATCCACTGAGAAACGGCATTCTTTCCACCAGGTGTTACGATTATATCTTAAAATGCTTTATGTGAAGGATTTTTTTTTTTTTTGGCCCTTACTCCTCCATACCCCCCGCCCACTACCTCTCTTTCTCTCTCTCTCTCTCTCTCTCTCTCTCTCTCTCTCTCTCTCTCTCTCTCTCTCTCTCTCTCTCTCTCTCTCTCTCTCTCGCTCTCTCTTTCTCTCTCGATTTCGGTTTTGGCACCAGATTTGCGTGATGTTAGTAAAGGTAGGTAGGTAGCATATCTGCGCCAACCTTTCACGAATCTGGTGTGCAGTATGCATGTCTTGCATTCCCCTAGTGCGTCACCCTGCATGAGACTACATGTCCACTGGGGGAAGTTAAATGTTCGTGAGAGAGTTGTCCTTTTATTATCATACTAGATACCTTAAGTTGTTGGGTGTGAAGAATTTTCACCTCGACCTGACTCACCTCCGGCTCCCTCGGCCTCGTTACCCTCGGTTTGTGTAGGGCTTCAACATCTCATCCAACAGGGGAGACTTACACGCTACACAGAACGACTGGCCGACTTGGATGTCCCACGGAGGAGGGCTGAAACATCATCAACTTCCAGAGGTGCATATAGAGACAGAGTTGCGTTTTCTTTTTTTTCATCTCTTAGATGATGTTGTCTTTTGTGTGTGTATGTGTTTTTTTTTTGACATGCTCTGCATCCGCTCATTCTGTGACCATTATTATACCTTCTCTCTTGTCCCGCTCCCTGTTGGTTGCGGGAATCAATGTGGCTTGAAAAATAAGATCGACGATCTCAGCTTGTATATGTGAGGAAGAGAGAGAGAGCAGCTTTTTGAGGGGACCCCCCTCCCCATGCCCTCCTAGGACGATACGATTTGTAACACACACACATACAAACACATACACTACAAACTAGGGTTGGGACGGATCAGTCCAAATTGGTGATCCGCAATCCGTGGCAAAATGGCCCCGAAGAGATCCGCACATGCGGATCATATTAGCCAGTGGTTCATAACCATACCTGATTAAGTAATTGTACGCAAGATTGCCTAATTAGGAAGTTTATGTCGATGTTTTTCTTGAGAGAAAAACATTCAATAAATCACTTCACAAGTTAATTCGATATAGCTCCTCCCAACACCCACCACCCCCACTCACTGTAAACTACTGGGTTATATAATCATTACATAATAATAATTAGATAATCAGTTGCGGATCAGTTGGACCAAACTGATCCGCACGGGCAAAAACCTTGCGGATTGCGGACTGCGGATCTTTTTTCGCGACCCGCGACCAACTCTACTACAAACTCAAATGTCTTTTATAGTGGCTAGTTTGAGTAGGGTTTGGGAGATGTGTCTTTGCCGGCTTTTGCCTTTGGCCTTGAACGTAAGCATGGGGGGTTTTGCACACACACACATATCCCAGAAAAGCCTTGTAGCAAAGACGGAGAAAAATGTGAACACATGCAGGGGGAGGTGTGGAAATTAGCACTAACGGCAAGTCCGAGTGGGGTACGGTGTTGACATCACGTTCTGGGGTTGTTTGCGTGTTTCTTCTTCTTCTTTTTTTTTTTGCTTTTTGTCCTTTTGATTCCACTATCTGAACTACCCTTGAAGTAATCCGCTCCGCAATCCCAATCCTCTTCTTCCAAGGGTAAGGTTCAAGGGATGACTACGAGAAACGAAAAATAAATAAGACCAACCAACCAACCAACCAACCATATTCACTCACAAAACTCTCTTTCTTTTCTTAATTATGTATGACTATATATATATATATATATATATATATATATTCTTTGTTAAATCTGTCTACAGTTAGTGTGGCAGCTTGCTTTCTTGGCGTGGTATGGAGAGATTGGGAAGTAGTGCGTGTTTGTTGTTTCTATACGAACAAAGTATATTTTTCACAGATTTACGAAGATAAATACAGAAATATGTATGCACATATGAAGATTACGCACACATAGGCCGTATCAAAAGAAATAACCCCCCGCTGCTGGTCACAAGACCAATAACCCACTCTCGATCACACACAGACGCACACACACCCATCCACCCACTCTAGAAAGGGAAGGGGCACACCACTACTATGTTTATATAATCAATTGATTATGTAATGCTGAACGCCTGCGAACGATTATACAACTTGCTTACATAATCATGCAGTGAAATACTTTTATATAGTGTATTATGTAATCGTGTTCGTGAAGTTATGCTTATATAATCTGCTGACACAGCAATATATTTACATAAGCAACTTATACCAATGTCGAGGAGAAGGAGGAGAAGGAGGAGTAGCATCGGAGGGCAGGCAGGGGAGGGGTTTTTGCTTTGGTTTGATGTTGTTTTTTTTTTCATTATTGTTCATTTAGCGTTTTTTTTTTTTTTTTTGTTTTTGGAGGGTAACAATTGTGGTACTGCAAGGTTTTTCTCCATATGCATTTTTATATATAGATATTGTTACGTACCTCACCCCTAAGCCGCACACATCACCTTATTGTCGCACTCGATAATGGCGCCACTTTTTGCCGCACTCTACGCATAGTACAAAACCATGCGTGATTCCAATCATAATACCTAAGTCTATAATATTAATACATCACGGATTACTCACTATAGACTTGCCCTCGTTAAGAACAAGTCTTGATTGCTATAATCGCGCCTATAACAGATATATACATATTAACTGGGGTTGTCTGGATTGTCAGCCCCATGTGCGCAATGCGTTTTCGTGTGTTTTTTTTTCTTGTTGTACGTGGCTAGGTAGCAATGCAGAAGAAGAAGTAGTAGTAGTAGTAGTAGTAGTAGTAGTAGTGGCTATGCTTTTCTCTCTTTTCTTAATATATTTCTCTATTTGACAACACAGCCCTTTCTTTGACCACACGCGCCTCCCCAGCGCAAACTTGTAGCGGGGCACAGTTATCCCGCTCTCGGGCGGTCCGGGAGGGAGGGAGGGAAGGAGCACAGTCGCGGTAATGGTGATGGATGGTGATGTTCAACAATATCCTATTGTTCTATATATATATATATGTATATACTTGTGAATACTTACTTGCATATAGTTGTCTATTACTGTAAGACATTTTTTCCTCCTATTATAAAATGAAATAATAATTAAAAAAAAAAAAAAAAAAACCACCCACTATTGTTAAACACGCGTCTTCTTTTCACTCCTCCCACCCACCGTTTCTGTTTCTGTTTCTGTTTCGACGGTCATTCCACCGCCAACTAAGTTATTTTTTGTTTTTTTGATTTATTTTATCACTACGCCCACGCAATGGTGGCAGTGTGTGCCTGTGTGTATGTGCGTTGAGTGATACGCGCAACAGCGGGGGGAGAGAGTCCCACGTTCTCGAACGATCCAAAAACGCCCCAAAAAGGGCAATGCAGGCAGGGGTGCGGAAGGCAATGCAAGGCAGTCAAGTGAAGTCAGTATGAGGAGCAAAAGAGAGAGGAGTCGGGTAGGGCAGGCAAGGCAGGCAGGGCAGGGCAGGAGGTGTTGTCGTGAAGTGTGGTGGGAAACCTTTGGGAGGTTCAAGGCAAGAGATGTGGGAGGGAAAAAAAAATCATACTTACCCACCACATATACATACAAGTTTGGATATTACCCCATAGTCTATTTCAAATACTTCAAATACAAAGGTGTGGTTTTTGTGTTAAAAAGGTTGGTGTCGTATTGAGCTATTTATATTTCTACCAAGAGCAGGCTAGACGTATATACATACATACATACATACATACATACAAAAAAGACACACACACACACACACACACACACACACACACACACACACACACACACACACACACACACACACACACACACATACCCACATACCCACAAATAGAAAACATGGGCCAGGCTCATTCACCTACACAAAAGGGAATCATACTTACAACCAGAAAGGCTGTGCATCAAGTCATGGCCAGAGTACCCGCTCACCATTCAAGGTCACTTGTCGTGGTGTTGATGCTCCTGGTAGTTGCTTACCAGCTCGTCGTGATGACACACCCAGATACCATTGGCCAGCTCACATACAACAACAACAACAACAACAACAACAACGACCCACAGAGGGCTGGGTCTCCGATAAGCTCGACAAAGTTGTCATCTGCAGAGACTAATAACGACGTTCTTTTGGTTCTCGACAGGGATATGGCAACTTCATCGCATTACAAGTTCCTCCTCGACAAGTACCCAGATACTTTCCCGGCAATGTCGTTGAAGAAGAAGTGCACAACGTACTTTGACGAGCTATACATGCTCAACGAGGACTGGGAAGTTATGGATCCTTCAATAGATGCAAATAGGGACTATAAAATGGAGGCTTTCAACCGTAAGGCATATATCGAAGACCGTGTTAACCAGTGGAAGAATTCACACGATGGTGCAGAACCTC
The DNA here is from genome assembly GCA_030564145.1 of Williopsis takata. Taxonomy (NCBI): domain Eukaryota; kingdom Fungi; phylum Ascomycota; class Saccharomycetes; order Phaffomycetales; family Wickerhamomycetaceae; genus Williopsis; species Williopsis takata. Next base: position 7,002 of record JAJMLK010000300.1, read on the forward strand.
TAGAAGGTGAAGTTGCTGGGTTCGAAACGGACTTTGACAGTATGCTTTCCACAACGCTTCGTACGGAGCAGAACATGGTTGACGCTGTGACCCATCTCAGAGTTTATGGTCAATGCTACCTAAATGACAACGTTGACGATGAACCCGCGCGCTCTCTATTTACACCTCTATTTGGACATGACGACTCGAAGAGCAAAATTGGAGACGGGAGCATCGATTTGTGTTATGACGTTGAACAGAGGCTTTTCCCATGGATCTCTAGAGAATTGCCAACGTTTACAAGGTGGGATGGTACCACTATCAAGGGTATCCCAAACATGGCAAAGTACGTGGATTACTCTAGTGACATTGGCCGCTCGTGGTCGACATCTTCCCGTGGCTTGTCAAAATCGTCGTGGTTGAAAAATGGAGGCAGAGGGGACTGTTTTATGAATCGGTGGAGATCTTCGATCAACGGTCAAGGTCTCGTCTTTTCAATGGCTGATGGGTTCCTAGAGGATATCGTTGGTGTCATTAGACTATTGAGAACACAGGGAAACAAACTACCAATTCAACTTGTGCATAAGGGTGACTTATCCGAGAAAGTTCAAAAGAAGATCATTGAGGCTGCAAGAACCAAGGAGACGATGGTTCCCTTGCACAGCTATGACAACGTTAAGGGAAACATGCAAATCCTAAACACTCCACAGGAGGTTTGGTTTGTCAATGCCCAAAGATGTATCAGAAAGGAGTACAGAGATCACTTCAACGGATTTGCGAACAAGCTTATTGCATACCTGTTTAACTCGTTCGATGACATCTTACTCATGGACTCTGACGCCGTGCCGTTGGTGAAACCTTCAAATTTCTTCAATATGCGTCCGTATAAAAGAACAGGGACCTTGTTCTTCAAGGACAGATGGACAGATGAGAAGATCCAAAAGACAGACACCGACTTCTTTCACAAGTTGATGCCCAACTCGATCGATGAGGCTCTTTTCCAAATCCCAAGAGTTTCAAACTATACGCTGGAGAACAGATATATGAAGCAACAGTTTAAGCATTACATGGAAGCTGGTGTCGTTGGTATCAAGAGATCAAGACACTTCATTGGCTTGCTCACGTCGATCCAACTCAACTTTTGGGGTGCAACAACTTCGAGAATTTATGGCGACAAGGAGCTTTTCTGGTTGGGCCAGTCCATTGCCGGCAAGGAGTACGAGTTCAACAGGCATGACGTTGTCAGTGCCGGTGAGTTGACACCAGCAGGGGACCGCCCAAGGAATGTCATCTCACATGAAGTTTGTTCTACGCACCCGGGCCATTTGAGCGGTGATGATGACCATACACTTCTTTGGGTTAACTCTGGTATGAAGTACTGCAAGCGAGAAGGATCGTGGGACGCGGACATGGGATTGGAAAGGTACAACAAGCACTACGATACCCCTCAAGAGTTGCGGAGGTTGTTCCAAGGTCCAGTGAGAATAAACGCGGTGTTGTTACCACCAGGTGCCGACCGTGTCAAGAAGAATCCATTCGACGAACCTGAACAAGGATGGCAGATGCATTCAGCTTGCCAACAATACCTCTGGTGTGCATACGATGTCATTGGTGGCTCCACCGATCCAAAGGATCGTGGTGTATTAGTCCAGTACGACAACATCACCGAGGCAAGAATTGAGTACTATGGTAAACTGTGGTTGAATCAGGGCGTTGTTCCACTCAAGAACTACGATGTGGAGTTGAGAAAGGACATTGAGGTTAAAAGAGCGGAAGATATCCAACTGAGAAGGGAGAAGGCTGAAAGAAAGGCACAGGCTGAAAGGGAAAAGAAGCAGAAGGAGCGCAAGCTGAAGGAGGAAAAAGAGAGGGAGGAGAAGGAGAAGGCACAAAAGGAAAAGGAACAAAAGGAAAAGGAACAAAAGGAAAAGGAGGAGAAGGAGCGCAAGGAACAAAATGAAAAGGAGGAGAAGGAACGCAAAGAACATGAAGAGGTGGCGCAAAAGGAAAAGGAAGAGAAGGAGATGAAAGAGAAGGAGGAAGAGGAGAGAAAACAGGCTATGGCTCAGTTCGATGATGATTCAACTCATGATGGTGATGAAGATGAGGGAAAGAAGACTGACGAACCTGATCAAGAAAGAGAGAAGACTGCTGAAGAGATTAATAAGCAGGATGATGAGGAGAGAAAGAAAGCCATGGGCCAACTTGACGATTTGAACGATGTGGATAAACAGGAGGAGAAGGAGAAGGATGAAGGGAAAGTTTTCCAGGAAAAAGAGCAAACGCCTCAAGAAATGGCTGAGAAGGAGGAACAGGAGAGAAAAAAGGCCATGGGCCAACTGGATGAGTCAAGCGAGAAGGAAGTAGAGAAGAGCGAGGCAAAGGAGAGTGCTCCTTCTTAATATGTTGTGCGCTCCTGTTGTCTGTTTTCTCTTAAAGAAAACAATTTTTACGACGTTATCGAAAGAGTCTACAAAACATTGTAGGTTCCCCTCAAGGGCTTTTGTTAGCCTTCAAAGGGTAATTGACCTGGTAGCATCTGCTTTTTGTATTTTCGGTTTGAGTATCCTAACAACATCCTGTCAAAACACTCCTGATGTGTTGCCACTTTGAGTTGATAAAGTTATTTCTGTTTTTTTTGGTCTGACACTGGGCGGCCCAATCCTCTACTGCTTCTCTCAGCTGCCAAAATGAAAAATGCAGCCACTTTGAAAGTTTATGCAGGGGCAGGGGTCCCCCCAACGGTCAGATCGAAAACAAATCGGCACTAAAAAAAAAAAGTCGGTTGGAGAGCATGGGAGATGCATGCTTGTCTGCTTACATGCTTGCATGAGATCCAAAGATTATGAGCTTCTCTTTGGGATCACTAGTGACAAGTTATCTGCTTTGTCCCTGGCGTACCCTCTGAAAGCCGAGAGATCGAGATCCCATGATGGTTATGGACCTCAACATACAACCATGGCTGCACTAAACACAACCAGATTTATTTTTTTTTTGGCTGTTCTTACAAGAACGGAAAGTTTTGGCTGCATGTTGCCTGGGAACTCATTATAAAAGGCTAAGATCGCAATTATTCATTCAATCCTTGATCATATCGTCCCTACCACGCTGCAAAGTACACGAAGAAGGACCACGGTTTCTGCTTCGACTACTATAGCCACTACATTGCATCCACACACACGACCTTATACACCATAATGATATCACAAACTATTCAGATCGACAAGGACACAACTCACACGATGAAATTTTCGTGTGGTGCTTGTATCAGCAACAAAAGGGGGGCAACTTGCTCTCATGGTGAGGAGTTCCTTCATCCACATGAGGATACGCACAGAAAGATGTTCTACCTCATCAAGACACAAGGAAAAGGGACTACTGGTCACACTTCCTTCTTTGTTATCCAAGTGTGTCCAAGATCTTCTCCATTTCAAATCGACGAGACTCTTACTTCAAGATGTCAGAGAACTGGAGATTACGCCTTCAGATGCAAGGTTTCAAGCTGTTGCCACCCAACCAAGAGGAACTTGGTCGTCAAGGACTACATTGACTTGAGACTCTGTCACACGTTCTTGGATAAACACATCTCACAGGTTGCAGAGCAGGCTGCTTTTGGAGTGGCAAAAACTGCAAACCAAAGAGCGCAAGAAGAAAGAGCTAGATGCTTGTTTGTTCTCCACGGTGAAGATCCAATCCCATACGTTGGTGGTGCGCAAGCAAGAAAGGCAGCCAGAATCTCTCACATGCAAGCATACCCAGAATTGTATGTTGGCAGACCCTTAGAAGATATTTTCAAGTCGGATAGGGATACTTCTACAAATTTTGATCTCACCGAGCGTATTGCCAACCAGTTTGGTTTTGATGGAAGGGCAGAGACACAGGGTAAGGAAGGAAGAACGCAAATCCGTTACAAGGAGAAGTTGGGGAGACCTGACTTTACTTCAAGCAGAGGTAGAAGAGGAAGTGCCACGCCTGAAAGTATTTCTCCAAAGACCCCAAGTGCTGCGCTTCTCTTTGAACCACAATTTGTTCAGCCTTCGTTCAATTCAATCGAAAACCTTGATGCTTCCTACGCTCCCTCGATAACTGCAGGGCTTGGCCCACAGTTTGTCGACAACTGCTTCTTTGATATCATCGAGGAGAAGATCAAACTCGATGTGTTTGAGCAGTTCTTTGCACAACCTGCGGTCAGAGGCAACGATGCTGAAATGTCTGTTAATACTCATAGTACGGTGACACCTTTGGAGTATGGGCTTGGACAATATTTGACGGTGGATGATGATGCTACACAGCTCCTCCAAAACTTTCAAGATGTTCCATATCAGAATATTGTTGAAAAAGAATTACCACAGACTGATATCGATGTCATGATGACAGCAGAAGTTCCTTTCGAGCTTCCTGAGTTGATCCCTGATGAGGGTTCAGAGCCCACCGAATCAGTTGACTTAGACGGAGCACTTGAGCAGAATTTTGGGTTCTACAGTATACGTGATATGGAGCTCAACTCATCTGATGACTTTCTCGCCCTTTTTGAGTCAGGTTATGGCATGAATATGACTCCTCAGAGATGCTTCTGAAATTCCAGAGCATGAGCTATTCGCCATACCATCAGGACCCCAACAAACTTATTGTCACTGCATAATGATTAGAGAATAATCATGAATCCTCAATTATGAACAAAAAAAAAAAAGATGCATTATTTCACTTCTGTCCGTAGAAAAGGACTTGAAAGCCCCAATAATATTTATTGTTAAAGAACATACCATTTTGAGATTGATTGCAGTGTAGTTGTTTTTCACCGTGCTCTTCATGGAACAAATAGATATACCGCATAAATAACCGCAAAATTGACAAAGATGTAGTAACTTTCAACACAGTTTGATGAGGGTTTCTTATCATCTTGATAACAACAATGTTACTCAGGTCCTGAAACAAACCAATTCAAGTCTAACCCTTTGTGAATTCAAGTCTACAGCCACAAACTTAAAAGATCGTTTTATAACCTATGAACAGATAGTTTTGACTCCTAGTCAATGGCCAATGGTCTATGAAAAGACGGCAGGGACGTTCAGGAGTACCTTTGATATTATGAACCCCCTCTTGACGTTGAAGTGATCACAGTTTTGATGAATATGACAACATTAAAAAAAAAATAAACAGAAGATAACACATGAAAGACGTATATATATAATCCCACCAAACCGCTTAGTTTGGCAAGTCCTGTGGATCCGGGTTGTGGATCCAGTGGTCACCGAGCAATGGCAACTTCTGGAAGATGGTGGTTTGCATGATTGGGATACCCTCAGTGAAGGTGAAGATGGCAAGGAAGGTGGTGGAACCCCAGATGGCGAGGTTTGGAGCGTACTTGGTCAAGTTGATGGTGTTCATCTTACCCAAGAATGGGACGGTCTTGAGGATTGGCTTGGCGATGTACTGAACCATTGTGGATGTGTTTGGATAATACTGTATGTAACAAAAAGAGTTCCTTTACCACTGTGGATAGTTGTACTAGTCTTCTCTCTCGATTTTTTCCCCTCCCCGCCAGCGCGAGCGCCAATTGCAAAATGCGCCCCTTCAATTGGCTGGCCAGTTCATAGGGAAAGTTTCGCGAAAGGGCAAAAAAAAAACACACTCACTCACACATGGGTTGTCACGTGGACTCGCAGCCATATAGCACGTGACTCAGTTGTTATGTAATGAATGCTGTCAGCACCCGGACACCAAAAAAGCGCGCTGTTCACTCGGTGCTTACACTTCGGAACTTCGGATCCTCGGAACACCGGGTGTGTAAAAGTGCCAGGAGCGGGGGGGGGGCATATCCTGGTAATTTCCTCGCACACATTCAGGCGCGTCCCAAGGAACGCAGCCTTGCTCCTTGAGTGGTGGTGGGCATTCAACTGCGCCACGAACAATACACGCAAAAAAACTATATTATTTTTGGTTGGGGGCAAACTTTGTGCAAGAAACTACTATCTTACTCAGACTTGAGAAAATTGCCGAATCTTGGGCTTTCAATACGAACTTTGGTGAAGATAACGTCAACTTCACTTTCCAGATGGCAACCATGCCAGCAAACAAGGTCTTACTTCTTACAGAAGTCAAGTGGAAAGCAGTAGACGGGCGGCAACCTCAGCGTGAATGGAGAAACCTTGAGGAAAAGTTCAATGACAACCATTGGGAAGTCATTGCTGGTCCAGTGGAGGTTTCAAGAGGTCCAAGTGAATACAGAACACTCATCTATCTTTTCATGGCGGATAATGCTGAAATGGAAACACCGGTGTTCATGGGTAACAGGCGGACAGTCCGTTTCAAATTCATCAACAACGTACGCAGATGCACCCTTTGTAACTCATTGGCCCATACAAAGCGTACTTGCAAGACA
>JAJMLK010000302.1:0-13353 GCA_030564145.1 Williopsis takata
TTTTTTTTTTTTTTTTTTTTTTTTTTTTTTTTTTTTTTTTTTTTTTTTTTTTTTTTTTTTTTTTTTTTTTTTTTTTTTTTTTACTTGTAACTTGTATATGAATTTGCAGATGACACATTTTATACGAAATATAATTTCACCGTGGTTTTTTATTCTTCATTCTTGTATAACTTATAGCATAGTAAAATCTCGTATGTTTTATTATAAAACATACGAGATATTACTATATAAAACTTTTATAAAGGCAAAACTTCAATAGAAGTTTGTGACAGATGGATTCAGTTGTGTGTTTGTGTGTTTTTTTTTTTTTTTTACTTTTAGAAAACAGAAGACAAAACATAAAGACATAAAGACATAAAGACATAAAGACATAAAGACATAAAGACATAAAGACATAAAAACACAGGAACAAAACAAATAAATACCAACAAGTATGCCAGTCAAGCACGTTGCCAAACTCATATCAAAGGGATCACAAGTGGTCTTCTTTGTAGGCGCAGGAATCTCAACATCGGCGGGGATCCCCGATTTCCGTTCACCAGAAACCGGTCTATACAACAACCTTGCAAAGTTAAACCTCCCATATGCCGAAGCCGTCTTTGACATCGACTTCTTCAAGGAAAATCCACAACCTTTCTACACTTTGGCAAAAGAGCTGTATCCTGGTCAATTCGTACCGACAAAGTTCCACTTGTTAATGGCACTACTGGACAAAAGGGGGTTGTTGCATAGGGTATACACGCAAAACATTGACACGCTTGAACGTATTGCCGGAGTTCCACGCACAAGGATTGTCGAGGCACACGGTTGTTTTGATGACCACCGTTGTGTAGAATGCCAAGAACAGTACGACGAAGAGCTTTTCAAAGAAAAACTGTTCAAAGACGAACTGATACAGTGTGATCGTTGTAGAGGGTTTGTCAAGCCGAGCATTGTGTTCTTTGGCGAGGGATTACCACACAGGTTCTTTGAATGTTGGGAAGATGATACAGAGGTGTACAACGATACCTATGAACCCAGTTCTGAACCGAAATTTGTAGCGTTGGTTGCCGGTACAAGTTTGAAAGTTCATCCATTTGCCAGTCTTCCGGAAGAACTACCGGAGTTCGTACCAAGGGTGTTGATCAACCAAGAGTTGGTGGGATCGTTCGAAGATGAACCAAGGGATGACGATCAGATCTTTTTGGGGAAGACAGAGGCGTTTGCCCAGGAGCTATGTCGAGAACTGGGTTGGGAAGAAGAGTTGGAAGAGTTGACAATTGAAATGGAGAAGTTGGTCAGGGGAGGTGAAATAAGTGGGGATGAGGATACGGAAAAGAAAGAGGAGTCTATACTTGAAGAGAAGGTGCAGGTTAAAGAGGAAAAGGCAAAGGAACCTTACAAGGAGGTACAGGTTAAAGAGGACAAAACAAAGGAACAGAACAAGGAGGTAAATGTGAAAGAAGAACCCACTGAGGACCTCACTGAAAACATCGCAAACCTTACAATCGAATCATCATAGCCAAATGGCTTATATATATATATATATATATACAACAGAATTATACATCACTGTTTCAACTTCTTGATCGTAGCTTCGGCATCCAAGATTGACTGGTTGGATACTTCAATCTTGTTAGCCAAGTATTGGATTCTGCTGTTGAACTCCTTCTTGTTGGTATACCACGACAAGTTTCCCAACTCTTGTTCCCATTTTTGAATCTTTGAAGTCTCAAAGCTAATCACCCTGTAGAGATAGGCAGTCTCCAACACGTTAAAAGTACGCTTGTCCTCCAAGAGGTTGTTGAAAGCGGCTTTGAAAAGTGGTTTGGCAGGTCTCACTTCGCAAATGACACCACGATCACGGGTCATCGAGATCAACCCATGCTGTTCTAGCTCAACCAACGACGTCTCTGGTGAAGATTTAAACAGAACATGGTTGATAAAGTCCTTGTACTCAACGTGATCATTCTTGGCGAGCATCTTGACCAATTCCCAGGCTTGAGCATTGGCAACACCTTGACCTTTGTTCAAAAAAATCTGTGTGATTTGTTCAGCAGTCTGTTGAATCATTCGATCAAGCGCCTCTTTTGGACCTTCGCCGGATCTAACACGACGAACAAACGCTTGCAAATCCAGCATTCTACCGCCGATTGGGTCAAGCGATTTCTCAACTTGTGCCTCCAATTCGGCAATCTGTTCTGAAACCCTCTTCTTCGTCTCGATGTCCTGAGGGCTGTCGTTGGAATCGTCAGGGTCGATAGTCTCGTGCAAAGAGTTCATCACGTACTCCTTTGCCGCATTCTTGGACGCATCTTGCAATAAAACGTACTTGAACACTTGATCTGGAAGGGCATCACTCAACAGCCTCTGCGTGCCAACATCCTCCGTCAAGAAGATCACATGTGCAATGTTCATAGAAGTCAACATTGCAGCCCAATCTGCAAGTTCCTTGTAGACAAAGTTGTTCGATTCAGATTTGTTGATTGTGGTGAAACGATCAATCACAATCACGGGCTTCTTCTCCGGATGCTGTTGTAGATAGTCCTCCTCCTTGATGGTGATCTCTTCGGTGCCGTTATGGGTAACTGGTTTATAACCCCTAAGGGATATATCCCTGATGGCAACAAGGGCAGTAGACAGCATGTTTCTGTATTGGGCATCCTTAGACTCGCTCAGACCGGACTTTTGGCCGGTTAAAGATTGTAATGCCAAATCTATAATGCTGGAGATGGAGTTCAACCAGGGGAAAACCGGGAAATATCCAATGGAGTGTGCAGCGTTTCTGATGAACACGGTATCGTTTCTTGACTTGACAAGTTTATCACAGTCAATGTACAGCACATCTTTACGGTCATGCAATGCGTGCTGTATAACCAATTCGTGCTTACCAGAGCCTCTTGGACCACGCACCACGATAAAAGTGTTGACATTCTCCTCAATCCACATCTTCAATTCCTTGACGATATCCAATCTTTCGCTCCAGAGGCGTTGCTTATTGATATGTGTACCGTGCTGGCCCAACATATCCTGGATACGCGACATCGTAACGTTTGACAACTCGCTGATCCATTTCACAATTGCATAATCGCCAATTGAAAACCTGTTGGTAATTCTTGTCTCGATAAAGAACTCTCTGATAGGATCAAAGATGATGACAGCCAAAGCAGCGAATAGCGCAACGAATAGCGGTATACTGATCTTGCTATGGTTGCCAATTGTATCCCAAATGACATTCTTTCTCGTGTTCTTGTTGTATTGCACATGAAGAGTTGTACCATCCACCGTCATACCAGTGATACAGTTCTTGGAACAGATGGCACCTCTGAACGACTCAAACGAGATTGTAGCTTTGGAAGCCTCTGGGACGATGTCGATGATCGTACCGTATCTTCTAAATAGCGAGTATAGCTCCTCTTCACTGAGCTCAGGGCCTTCGTATTTCACAGTGATGGTTTTGTTAGGGAATCTTCGCAAGTCTTCAATCCAAGGAGTACCCTTGACTTGGAATGCCGTTGGTTGTTTGATCCAATTGGAAAAGCCATGTTTGCTCTGCTCTTGGATGTTCTTCTGTATCTTCTGGTTGAACTCGGCAAGCGCCCAATGAGAGGGCACCTTGAACTTGATGAAGGCACCACCATCCCTCTTCATCGGAACAACTTCGGTGATTTCCAACCCTGGAATAGATCTAACACCATTCGAATCCTTAGGATTAACCAACGGAAGGACATGGGCCCTGATTGCCTCAGGCCTCTTATCGCTAACAAAAAGCGTAGCAAGCCATTGCTTCAAGTCCCAAACACTCGTACGGAAGGGCAAAATGTGATCAAAGTACAAAACAGTCTCCTGATCGTCCTTCTCCATGATACCCGTCTCTTCAGCATCCATAACTTCACCAGTCTCCTTATCCCTCTTGGTGATCTCTTCAGATACAAACCTCTTGCCCAGGGAAGATGCTCCTCCCATCAGCACCACAGGAGCTGCACGCCTCGTGAAAGACGGTCTATGGGTAATAATACCATTGGGCAACAAACTTCTTCCTGGATTCACAAGGCATCTCCTCAATCGTGGCAACATTGCTGTGATCTACCCTCTCTGTTCCCACTTTCGTTTTCATATTCTATCTATATATATGTCGTTCCAAAGCAAACAAAGGAAGAGTGGCGCTTATAAAAAAAAAAGGGCCCCCGGTTTTAGGAGATTCCGATCTTTGGTTCTCCCACCGGAAGTCCCAAATGGGGTTATATGGTTATGGTTATGAGTATGACACATAGAGGTGTGCTATAGTTTGGAGGAAGGGGGGGGGGGCTTCTCAGCGTTAATGTTCTGGTAGTTATCTACCCTGCTATCTCTGAATTCTAAATAACTCTCACTTTTCAGCTAGTAAATATAAGGCCGTATTCCTTTCTTTTTTTTTTGTTCTTGATTTGTTCATCCTATAACGACTTTATTTCTTCTGAGAGAGTGAGGAGGAGTACAAAACAATAATCACCGTCTCTCCCGGTGGAAAAGTGAAAAATTCAACAAAACACATCGAAGCAAACGGTAAGAATTTTTGACCACAAGACTTTTAATAGAACCCCCCTCCTCCCTCAAATACACTCATTTTGACGCTATGAAAGTATGTATACATTTTGTTGAGTTTTTAAAATTCTAGCTAGCTTCAAACACCAACTCTAACGTACTGTCAGCAAAGGGTCACAGCACTGGATATCCAGATTCTAGTTGCGGAGCTCCAGGATGAGATCACCAACTACAGATTGTCCAACATATACAATATTGCCACCTCAAACAGACAATACCTGTTGAAGTTTGCAATTCCAGACTCCAAGAAGAATTTAGTCCTGGATTCAGGTTTCAAGGCCCACTTGACACAGTTCACCAGACCAACTCCACAGACACCATCGAGTTTTGTGACCAAGTTGAGAAAGCACCTTAAGACCAGAAGGTTGTCCAGCATCAAGCAGATTGGCATTGACAGAGTCGTCGTGTTAACTTTTAGTGATGGAGCCTACCACTTGGTCTTGGAGTTCTTCAGTGCAGGTAACATTATTCTGTTGGATGAGAGTCGCCGTATTATGGCTTTGCAAAGATTGGTTGAAGAAAAGGGCAACAATGATAGATATGCCGTTGGAGAGATATATAACCAATTTGACGACACCCTGTTCGCTGAGGAACAACCAACGACCTCTGAAAGCACAACTTACAACCCGGAGGAGATCAAAGAGTGGATCACATCGAAGAATCAAGCGCAGGAGAAGAAGAAAGTGCTATCGATCCAAAAGATTCTTTATCAGAAAGTGCCTCACTTATCTGCAGAGCTGATTGCCAAGAATTTGGACAAGCATGGTCTCAATCCATCTTCTTCCAGTTTGGATCACTTGGATGACGTTGCTGTCATTGCACAAGTGCTGCAAGATACCGAAGTTGACGTCAAGTCCATCATTGCATGCAAGCCGGTGAAAGGATACATTCTCACAAAGAAGAACCCACTTTATGATGCCGAAAAGGATGAAGAGGACTTGAAAGTGATATACGATCAGTTTCATCCGTTTGAACCTCTTTTGAAATCTGAAGAGGAGGCTCTTATTGAAGTCACTGGATATAACAATACTTTGGATAAGTTCTTCTCTACGATTGAGTCGTCCAAGTATGCTTTGCGGATTCAAAACCAAGAAAATCAAGCAAAGAAGAAGCTGGATGCTGCGAGAAATGATAAACATCAACAAGTACAGCGCCTGATTGATGTTCAGGAAGTAAACAAGTTAAAGGGTGAGACTATATTGTTGAATGCAGATCTGGTTGAACAGGCTAAATCTTCCGTCCAGACACTCATTGATCAAAAAATGGATTGGAAAACCCTGGAGAAGCTCATTAAGATCGAGCAGGGAAAGGGAAATGAGATTGCTAAATTGGTGAACTTGCCATTGAACATTGCAGAGAACAAGATCAGTTTAACCTTGCCAACTGATGTAAGTTATGACGATGATGAAGAATCCGAATCGGAAAGCTCATCTGAATCTGACTCTGACGAGGAGGCATCAGTCCCAAAGAAGAAACAAGCAAAGGCTAAGAACACAATCAATGTCACCATCGACCTCGGTCTTTCTGCATATGCCAATGCATCCAACTACTTCACCGTGAAGAAGTCAACTGTGGAGAAGCAGAAGAAGGTTGAACAATCTGCCTCAAGAGCATTGAAGAACATTGAACACAAAATTGAAAAGGATCTGAAGAAAAACTTGAAGCAAGAAACTGAGATATTGAGAAAGTTGCGTACGCCATATTTCTTTGAGAAGTTTAACTGGTTCATTTCCAACGAGAACTACTTAATCCTGTCTGGTAAGGATGACTCCCAAACCGATATGATCTATCATAGGTACGTCACCAAGGATGATATCTACGTCTCAGCAGATGTCGATGGTGCTTCGCATGTATTTATTAAGAATCCAAACAAGGGCGAAGTATCTCCCTCAACACTGACCCAAGCTGGAATTATGGCGCTTGCTACTTCGAAGGCATGGGAGAACAAAATGGTTACCAGTGCCTGGTGGTGCTATGCTGCTGATGTGAGCAAGAAAGATTTCGATGGCTCAATCTTGAAAGCTGGCTCATTTAGATATTTGAAGGAAAAGCAGTACCTACCACCTGCACAGATGGTTATGGGTATAGCATTCGTTTGGAAGATCAAAACTGAGAAGAACGAGAAGGAATTGGAGAAGCAACTGGAGGAGTTTGAAAACTTGGATATGAATGACGTTGAGGAGGTAAACGGTGATGAGGATGTCAAGGAAGATGTTGATCAAGAGCCTGTTGAAGACATTTCGAAAGAGGCAAGCCAGAAGGTTGAGACTGTTGAACCAGAGGTGGATGATAATGACAAGGATGCTGTTAAAGATGAAGATGAGGAAGATGACCAGGATTCAGACACTGAAACAACTCAAACAGAGAGTCATTCCACATTCTCCCAATCTACAAAACAGAAAAAGGCCGTACGTGGTAAGAAGGGTAAGCTCAAAAAGATCCAGGAGAAGTATGGCGATCAAGACGAAGATGAGCGTCGTTTAAGAATGGAGGCATTGGGTACTTTGAAAAAGCAAGCTAAGCAAGAGGATGAGTTGAAGAAACAACAGTTACAGAAGATCAACCACTTGAAGAAGCTCGAGAAGAAGAAGCGCCAAGAAGAGCTGACGGCCTCCAAATATGCCAATATGAAGGAGGACATTAACTATGAGGACATTCTAAACGAGTTGACCCCAACCATCATCAAAGAGGATGAAATCTTGGAAGCAATCCCGATGTTTGCCCCATGGAATGCATTGAACAAGTATCGTTATCGTGTGAAGGTACAGCCTGGAACTACCAAGAAGGGTAAGGCCCTGCAAGAGGCATTGCACTATTTTTTCATCAGACCGACGGATGCCACCGAGTCTGATAGAGTGTTTGACTGGCCAAGAGAACATGACGTGATCAAGGGTTTGAAGGAGACAGATTTGTTACCATCGATTTACGTTGGTAAGTTGAAGGTACTACTTCCTGGTAAGAGCCAAGGCGCAAAGGGTGGAGCAAAGACCACCACCAGCGCAAAGGGGAAGAAGGGTAAAAAGAAGTGATTTGGTGTAGTTTTTCTACAGGCAAGAATATAAAAGAATCAAAGTAAAGAAGAGTCGTGTAGTTGTTGAATTTTAGAGCAGATGATATTGAAGAGGAGGAAACAGGGGGGTGGGGAGGGGAGTGTTACAATCCCTGCTGAAGTCTCTCTGCAAGTTTGCCCCTGGCAAACTGGAGGGCATTCATGAAACCTCTTTCGCTGAGGTCGATGTTGTTTAGGGAAGGCTCGTTCTTAGGAGCATTTGACGTTCTGGCAGCAATGATCGAAGGTTCTGTCTCCAAAATGACACCATCGTCAATGGTTTCATCCACCGCTATGCTCACCTTGTCGTAGTGATCCTGAACGGCCTTCTTGTCCACTTGAAAGCTGAGAATCTTGTCGAGGGCCTCCTTGAATCCATCAAGCACAGTAGAAAGGGCAACCTCGTTCTCGTCAAGGCCACCAACAACGTATATCAGGATATCGGCAACTTCTCTGTAAACAACGATGTACTTGTCAAAGAGGACTATTTCCGAGTTCTGTTTGAACGTCTTCTTGAAGAGAGCCTTTTCGAATGACGTCTGTTGCTTCAGTGTTCCAAATGGCGTGTCTTCTTCAGAGTCTTCAGCTTTTTCGAGCTTTGGAGGCGAGTAGTATTTGGCATAGAGTCTGTTGGCTTCGTTGTCGAGGATGAGCAACGCGCTGATAGCGTAGAGTCCCAAGTTGTTGGACATAAATTGAGCTGTGGTGTTTTGTGTGTGTGATTTGTTTAGGGTAGTTTTTTTTTTTTTTTCTTTTTTTTCTTTTTTTTTTCTCTTCCAAATCACCAAACAAGAATACTCAATTGGTATATCGATCTCTTGTTTTCTGTTCAAAATAGAGAGATCACCCCTTGTTTTGTTTGTAGTAGTAGTAGTAGTAATAGTAATAGAGCTGTTATCTTTTGTTTATACGTTTTGTTTCCCTCATTCGTTCGTTCGCTGGCAAGAAACTCGCGTTCATTTTCCAGCCGGGTAACCCCCTCCCCCTCCTTGTTTTTTTTTTTTTTTTTGGTGTCTGGATGGTTTCCTCTCCTCCAAAAAAGAACAAAAGAACAAACAGACAAAACAGACAAAACAATAGAGAAGAAACTTTTTCTAAAACTAGAAACTTGGAGAGAGAGAGAGAGAAGGGTATAAGGGGAAAGAGGTATATCTATAATGTCAAAGGCCCAGTTCAACTATGGCCTTGTGCGTATTACTGTGATGCAGGTGAGTTTCCAAATTTTTAGCTGTTGATGCCTCTTTTAGGCAATGACCTATTTTGTTGTTTTGACCCGGGGGGGTATATATTAACATGAACCTTTCTTCAGATCCTTAGAGGAATCGGATTTGACAGATGTCCTTCCCATATGATAGACATCGTTGCCGATCTGTACGTCAGACACTTGCTGTTGCTCTCATCAGAGGTGCAATCGCTCGCACAGATATGCAACAGAGACGATATACAGATCCAGGATATTACACAGGGGCTCATCAACGTGGGAATGCTAAAGCCCGTGGATATACTCGATGTTTATGAACAGTACGACACAGAAAATAGAGCTGCTCAGAACTTTTTGCTTTGGGTTGTGGGACACGTTCCCGAAAATGCGAGAAACGTCAGTAAGGTGAATCCAGAGATGCTCGCTTCAAATAAGTTGAAGAGTTCCTCTGTGATACCAGAGTACTCTCAGTCTCAAACACAACTACAATCCTTGCCAAAGACGGAACAGCAAGACGTTGAAGAGGAGTGGCTCAAGTACTTGATGAAAAGGGGTAAGAAACTCAACGCTGAAACGTTTAGAAATACGGTTCTAAATCCACAGTACGTGCCCAAGAGCGATATCTACGTGATGGGCCCCACACCAGATGAGCTGGCCGAGAAGCTTCCGTACAACATGAGAAAGCAAAAATTGTACGAACAGGAACAGCAGGAACGGAATGATCTGTATGAGTTACAGCAAAACCAACAACAAGCGAGCTTTAAGTGGGGAACCACAATGAATTGACGATACCAATGACGATTTCGTGCTTTTTGTATACAAGTAGTATTGCTGTAGTCGTGCGAATTCAACTAGTGTTGTAGTTTGAGTAGATATATAGTTAAACAAAATAATTCCAACCTCTAATCGAGTCCCATTCCATAGGATTGTTTGTTTGTTTGTTTGTTTTTTTTCTTTGATTTTGTGCAATTTGGAAAAGCACATCTTTTCGTATGTGTGTGTGTGTGTGTGTACTTTTTTTTGCCCCCTTCCTCCCGTGATCTCTCTGTCAACAAAAGTTGAGGGAAAAAAAACATCACCAAAATCATCGGCTCCTAATATTATCTCTCCCTCTTTTTCCCTCTCTCTCTTCCCATAGTCAACCGCACGCAGACACACACACACACACACACACACACACACACACACACACAGACACACAGAATAGACTAGAAAACAACAATGCCATACGACCCTGTGCACGAAATTGTCGACACGGCGGTACAACCAGTTGTTACACAGCCAATAGCACGCGAATCAACAACAGACTCTGAAACCGCGTCTGACGACCAGGCGACTCCTTTGGTGACTGCTGGTTCGGAAGAAGCAACGTTGTCTGCGGATCAAGTGGAAGAGCAGCCATTGCCACAAGCGGAGCCTTCGAGTGTTCCAAATATGACCACGTTAAACACCCATGAGCTGCCTAGTAAACCAACCTACTTGGATGACGATGGGGTGGGAATTGGACAGACTATAAACAGGGTGAACAAGAAAATCATTACCCCTCCGGCAATCGACAAGAGGATCATATTAAAACGCAATTTGGATAGCAGTGCCAGCGGGCGTGGAACTCCGTCGAAAAAGGCAAGAAAGCTGCACAACAACGTGCTCAGTTCAGCCCGCTCTCGTCATTTGAAGAAGGATGACGGTCAACCCTTTTGGAGAAAGGACATTCAATACGCATTCCTTAAGTGTCTTTTTGACAACGATATGAAGGCTTTTACGGATCCCCTGCCTGATTCTGAGGAGAACGTTCGTATGGATGACCGAAAGATGGATCCAAATGGTAGACTCAGCTTTGCCGAATTGTATATCAAAGGTATTGCTCATAGCTCAAAATGCTCAAAAGTTCTGAAAGATCGTCTTTTACATGAGATGAAGATGAGTATGCCTACTTCCATGATCTGCCTTCTTGTTAATGTCGGTCGTATGAACACCACTATCAACTTTGTGCCTGAAATGAAGTCACAACTGAGAACGTACCACCCTATCCCATCGTTGCAAGTGAACTACGACAGCTCCACCACAGGTAACGACAAGTCCAACGATAAACAGTTGCAAGATACACCAAGACTCAAGTCGATTCTCAAGGCATGTTGTGATGACACTACCGAGCCAACTTCGTTGGAGACTTTAGAACGCAGAGACGTTTTACCGACAACCACATGTGTCAATATGATCTTTGTTTTGTGTAACGACGAAGATAAGGTATTGCGTGAATACTTTGCAGACACGCCCTATTCGTTCTTTGATATATTTATGAATGCTGCTTATGACCCAAAAAGCAGAGCGGACTTGTTCCTCTGGCTACTTTGGAATTACTTGGAGTCCAAAAGAACAGATGAGGATCTTTTGAAGAACCCATTTGGCAGTAAGAAACCACTCCTTAAGCCAGCGGTTATGGAATTTGATATTGATACAGAACTAGAGATGGAGTTTGGCGAAAAGTTGCACGAACAGAGACTCAGATACCTTTCAGAAGAGACACACGAGAAGAGGGGTGCTACCACCAACGATAAGAAGGTGACCAGTCCCGGTGGTGGTGCTGAATCGTCTGCATCAGGGTTAGCGACACAAACGTCCAAGTCTACAAACAGCTTCCCATCAATGAGATTACGGACCCCATCTAAGGATTCCAGATTACCAAATGCTAGTTCACCAATCGCTACTCGCGATGACGGGCTTCCAGGAACTCCAGGATCCGCATCTCAACCACAACCTCTAGTGTTGAGACAGGACATTGATGTTGACAAGGTTCGTTCTTCCCTCAAGACTTTGAGAAGGAACGCAAACCGGAAGAGAGTGAAGCACGGCTTGGTGAAATTTGAGAACAATATGATTGTAAAGCAGGGAACTTCTGACGAAGAATCTGGTGGAAGGCTCAGATTGAAGAACTACAGAGGTGACTATGGCGAATACTCAACCAAGTTTAACAAGCTGTTCAACTCGGTAAAGAACGATTTTGCCAAGATGAGTAAAGAGGATCAAAACACCGCCAATATCAAGTATCAGTATGAAAATAATACTTTAAAGCTCAAGTCATTCAAGGTTGTTTAGGAAGGGGATTATAGAATCTAATCATTATGTGCTATGTTAGGGACTTTCATCGTAGATACAAGTACACCTTCTAGTCTTTATGGGCTTCTGTATTCAAAAAAAAAAATGTTTAGAAAGTGTCATGTATATATAATCCATCAATCATTTAGCCGTTACATCACTTTCTCGTAGTCCTCCTTTTGAGCAAAATCCTCATCCTTTGGGATCCGTTGGTTTGAAAAGAAAACAGTCATGATAAGCGTTGAGCCTGCCACTGCAGTCATTGTGCAAAAGACATTGTGAATACTCTCCATAAGTACACCAAGAATAGCATTACGTGGGCCATCCGGGAACGTGAAGATGATTTCAGGGTTGGAATTCACCGCAAGAAGATCACTCTGTGTTAAATCAGCCAATAATTCTGGGTGTTGGGAGAGCAAAGCCTTCATCTTGTTTCTTGCAGAGGAGTTGAAGATGGTTGTGCATAAACTTGCACCAATCGCACCACCCAATGATTGACTGAAGTTTATGAGGGTGATGATCATAATTGTCTAGCCATCACCCTTTGGTGCTTCAAGTTGTGAAGTCATCATGATCACCTGTAATAAGAAGCCAATTCCAAAGCCCGGTAAGATCAACAATCCAATCTCTTTAGACATAGGCGAGTCCTGATCTAATAGTGACAGTAAGCCGATGCAAAATGGTAAACCAAACGCCGCCAATAATGCCAAATGGCTTGACGAACGTTGTAGTCTTCAAAAGTTTTTTGATCATAATGCTGCTAACAACCAAGCTCAAAATGATAGGCAATAAACGCAGTCCAGTAGAGATCGCGCTCACACCTCTGATAACTTGGAAGTAAGGGGCGATATACATTTCAACACCAATCACAGCCAGGAAGCAGAACAGTACACAGAAAAGATGGTCATAATTATGCCATGGATCTGAAGCAACTCTTTTGGAATGATTGGATACTTAGTCCAATTGAGACTCCAGTATAGGAAAGCCATGAACAACAATCCGCTCAGGATAAACATTGAAATAACTGCGCCAGATTTCCCAAGGGTATTCATTGCCTCCAAATGAAAGCGCCAATAAGAACAACGTGAAACAAGCTGCATAGAGCAACGTCCCCACGTATAGTCCAAGCCATGAACTTTCTCACTCCATGCGATTTTCGGCTTTGATGGGTGGAAGAACAACAGCAGTAACACAGCAGCCAACCCTCCAATTGCCAGATTCATGTAGAATGCCCATCTCCAAGATAAGTTTGTTGCAAAACCCTCCTCCTATCAAGGGCCCGACAATGCTTGCAACTGAGAATGCAATGGACAATGCGACAAAAAAACAGTAGGTCTCTTGTTCTATTGGCACCATTTCAGTTCCAACAACAAACACAAGCGTTTGGACACCCCCGGCACCAAAACCTGCAAGGACAGACCCACCAATGAGTACATCCATGTTG
>JAJMLK010000303.1:0-13348 GCA_030564145.1 Williopsis takata
AACCCCATGTCAAGAGCATGTGAGAAGTTGGTGTTGGATGGTGAATAAAAGTGAGGTGGAAGAAGAAGGAAGGAAAGTGGGAATTTTGGGGTCCTTTTATATTTTTTCTGCTCTGGGGATTACACAAAGTCGCTGGTTTTGTGTCACTCTGAAATGTAAACATTGATGCGGATAGACCCCAAATGACACAAAGATGGTCCCCCCACGGGAAAATAATCGTACCGAATTTTTAACTTGACCTGCTATACAAACTACTTGAAACCTGGCAACCTACTTACTCTACAGTCATGGTACCCATACCATAGATCTTTCTATTTGTAGCTCTATCAGTCCCTTTGAGAGTCAAACACTACAAAGCTGGGGCTCCAGGTGTAATTGTCTTTTAAAGTGGCGAAGCAAAATCGATTAAAAGTCCTTATTGCCCGAGTATTTATATTTTCTTGTAATCGGTTCTCTTAATTGAGGACGGTGTAAGTATTTAATCGAATAGTCGATATATATTTGATTCGATGATCTCACTAGATCAGTTAAAACATCATAATCAGCAAACCAATGACACCACTGATTTATAGGGAAACGGCTTTCACAGCAATGTTCTTCGTCTTCTCACACTGGACGACGAGGAAACTGTTTGTGAGGTACTTGAACTTTCAGCACTCAAACTCAAAGTCGAATTCCTGGACGAGACCGTTCCTGTCTCTGTCTTTCTATCGGAAACCCTACCCGTCGTAGTTGATCCAGTGGTTCCATACATTCCAAGAACATCACTTGGATTTGCCGATAACGGAGCAGCAATCCTTTGTGATCCAATAGTCTTTACAGTACCGTTAACAGCCTCCGTTAAAGCAGCAGAATCAGATCTACCACTTGGACCATTTGGGTCTATTACTTCGATGTCTTCATCATCAGTTATCGCAACAGGAGCCAGACTGACAGTTAACCCTTCTAAATCGAATACAGAGTATACACGTTTCGAGAAGAATTCGCCAAGAATAACTCGTTCAGAAAAACCGAATGGAAGTGAGCATTCAATGCCAGACATGTCAAAATCATCAGGAATATCAGGAGGATACATGTCGGTTATCAGATCATCCAGCGCGATCGAAATCTCAAAGGAGGGAAATTTGAAATTGAGACTCATGTTCGTTTTATTCGGTTTACAGTCCATGATGTAGTCTCCGTATTCATATCTAGCATTGAATACCTCGGCAATTCTAGACACGGCAGCGTTCGGGAGCGTTCGGGAGCGTTAAGACTGTAAAGCCACTGTTCAACAATGCACTTGTAGCAGTGTCCAAAATGCTTTTATTGTTTTTCTCGCTCACAAGGAATATTGAATCCAATTAAACGTCACATATAGAAGGTTGATCAAATCCTTGGTCTTCCTAAAAGGTTCAATAGCGGAAGGGATGCCAAGGAGCCAGAGTTCTCTGCGTGATCAATTCCTCCAAACAATAAATTCCCTCTGAAGAGTGGGGGTCCACGTAAAGAGAATACATAACTCTTCCAATGACCCCGGCTTGTTTCAAGGCGCTTGGGAAATTTTGGTATTGAAATGATCCACCATAGTCGTCCATAAATGAATATCTTGAAGCTTCATTGGCCTCGAAACCCAATTCCCAAAGTAGGAACAATATACATAGTTGAATAATTTGCAACTGCAAATGTAAACTCTTCAAGAGTGATACTACCAAAAGTTAAGTTGGAAGTTCCCCAAGTTCCGTTGGCATTGCACAGGAATAATCATCATCTGTATAACCATTCTTATCATTTCCAGCTAGTGTGGAGAAAAGACAATCAAGGGAATCACTAAAGCCTCTCTTTCTAATAGTTGATTTAGCACTGGTATGTCTCTTCGTTAACGGCGGTTCTTCATAGAGACAATTTGGATTATTGGGATCCATACACCCACAAATCAGAGCCACCAGTATTGAGATCTACGATAAGTTCAGTGCCATCAAGAACAATAGTGGTAGCGTAAAAGGTATCTTTGTCATGAATTGGAGCAACAGTGGTATCTTTCTTGGTCAAGTTTCGGGCGGTTTGGAGTTGTGAGCTCCTAAGTACGGTGAAGTCTAGTGACACTTGTGCCATGTGGTATATCCGCCAGCCAGTATGACCAGCGAGGAAAACTTCATCCTGGGTTTTCTCTTCTTTGGCTCCCCCCTTTCTGTTCTCTAAAACTTTTGTTGAAGAGCATCGAAAATTGTTGGAGGAGTTTTCTGTTTGGTTTGTTTGTTTTTTTGTGTGTGTGTGTGTTTTTCGAATCATCTGCATTCCCTTATGCAAGGGTTTTTCTTTGTTTCTCCGTAAATTCCTGTCCGCCTTGATTGGCAGGCAACGAACGTTTCATACGATAATGGAGTCAAGTGCAATTTAGAAAAGGAGGGTTCAGAGCACCCATGTTCCGATTCTAAAATATTATTGGTAGTGCTGGCTTGCAGTTTGTTCTTTGAATATAAATTTATGACGTGACATTACCTCGAGGAGCATAGATGGGCGTATATCTGCCATTAAAGCTCGTCTCATGACTTATGTAAGAACTGTGATCTTATACTTTAAGTTTATAACTTGCAAAAACCGTTGAAACCTTAAAGCAAAAAAAATTGCCATCTTGCAGAACGACAATAAATTTATCACACGGGCCACAAATTTAGAAGATGCGAATGCCATACTCAATCATAGGCTATGGTTTGAGGTAATACATAGTTTTTTAGTGGTGTTTTCAGCCACGTGTGGAAGCTTATAGGACCCCTTCCTACAGGGACGTCGACAGTTCATGGCAATTACCAACTAGATAACAACTGCATATTCAATTCAAAACTACGGCTCTAACTGACATTTTAAGAGGTTTTTAAGCACAGCTTTTTTTTTTTTCGGTAGTTTGGCACTTTTTGGTTTAACACCAGTACTGCTGTAGGTGTCATATAATGATGAGACCATAACCCAAGATCAATTTTTACCACTTCCATCCGTTACAATTGCCATAGGTGCCCAACATTACCATTAACAAAAGCTACATCACCTAAAATTGGTCCAAAATATAATTTTTCTATTAGGAATTTTCAGCTCACGATCCAATTATTTTATAACACATTACGGTCCTGGTCCTTGTTTTTCCTCCAGTTCTTACCCATCAACTTCGACTCCCTTCTCAACTTGCTCCTCAAATCCTTCTCCATCGACAGAATATTGATTTCACGTTCGTGTCTCTCCTGTATGAGATCAAACCAACCGCTGTAGAACTCCTCTGGACTGTCCTCAACGTCGGCGATTCTCGTTGGACAACGACAACGACAACCAATTCCATACTCCTTGGCACTGTCATAGTTTGACCAATATCTGTCATACTTAGCATCGTACAGCGGGCTCTGTATGTATGATTTTGCTGGCTCGTACTTCATTTCGGAACTCTCATGATTGGCAGGACAGTGTCTGATGGTAGTATGTCTATACCCCAAATCCCTAAAATAGTGCACTTCGTTCAAGTCCAAAAGCATTCCAACGGCGAGGGAATGAACTGGGGCATCACCCCAGCGTTCTTTGTAGAATCCACCTTGTGATTCCAAGTATTGGAAGTATGACTCGTAAATTGGGTTGTCCCATAGATCAACTCTTGCAATCTCAAAATTTGACCAAAAATGAAAAAGGTTGTACTCTTCATCATCTATCCGTTCACCTTGAAGAGCTGGTAATCTGTGTCTATCTGTGGCAAATGCAATCAACTCAGTCAGATGATCCTCTGGGATGTCTGCATCTGTCAACCAGTCGTCCTTATTTTTTGACAGTTTCCAATTACGTAGCAAATCTTCCAACAGTACGACTTCCTTAGCACGGCTTTGTAGAGCAAACCTGTCATCAACATTCTTATAAAGCTGATCGTACTTCACCGTGTCTCTGATCTTGATCAGATCTTTATGGTTTTTGGTAAACAGCTTCCATGCTGATTTTGGAGAATGGCCAGACTTCTTCAACCACGCCTTTGTAGCTCTAAATAAATTCGGCACGGTATCTATAAGCTCCTTGATCATTATTACAAATCCATACTTCTTTCCTTGTTCTTCCATGGCAATGAAGGGATCATATGTTATATCACAAAAGAATTCAACGTCCGGTTCTACTCGCCAATACCATTTGTACTGTCTGACGAGCTCGTGCTTGTAGAACCCACCAGAATAAAATCGGCACATCTTGTGGTATGACTCTGCATCTCCATACATGATTCCCTTATCACCTTGAATATTAATTCCCTCTTTAAACTGTACGGACTCGCGCACATCTTTAGGAAACTCCCAAATCTCTGGTGGGATAATACCAAAGTGCACTTTGGCCTGTGTATACTCCTGGACTTTACCCTTGAACTCATCGCTAAACTCTTCATCGTTTAAAAAAACCCAAGGGTATTGGTACCACTGGTTGAAATGTCTTTCAAATGACTTCATACTCGTGATAACACCATCCAACTCTTGATTTCTCGCAAGAACGACGAGTGAGGCATTGGCCCTGTGATGTTCAGCCATTGGAGCAAGACAGCCCTCGTGAAACACGTTATTCATGTTCCCCTCCACTCTTTGGCGAGATAACAACGAGGAATTATGGGCACTTTGGATCCTTATCACGCTGACTAGTGATGTGATGAGGCACGCGATTGCCAGGAGAAGCGGCAGTATATATACAGGGAATGAGTACCGCTTAAGCTTGATTCGTTTCATAAGCAACAACCTTACCCTGTGCGGTAGGGCGCTCAGCCGATGCATCATTGGGGCTTGTTTTTATTTTATTTTATTTTATTTTATTTTTTGGGGCGGGAGGGGGGAAGGGTTTTGGGGAAATGATGATAGTGTTTACGTCTGCTATAAATGCCTGTTGGCCTAATGTTTTTCGGTCGAGTTTCGACATTTGATTAATTCGGCTTTTTGTTTCTTTTTTTTTTCTGTGTGTGTTGTTTTTTTTCTTTTGGTGTGTGTGTGTGTTGTTTTATCCCGCGCTGTGTTGTTGTCTCCTCCCGCCCGTTAAAGTACGATAAAACCGTCAAAAAAAAATCCGGTGGCCTATGTATACATGTTTATCATGGTATTAAACAGTTGTATAAACAACCCCCTCCCAGCTTACAAGTTTTTATCACCTGGATGGTATACTACTGAGAAGCGCGAGATCTTCGGAGATTTCCTCAGCCTTGAGCGAATTTGGCGGCTGGTAACTCTTATTCGAATGCCTCGTTGCCGGCTTGTCCTTGCGTTCGCCAAACAACAACAACGATGACAAGTCGCCATCGCTGAGCCAGTTGTTGTTGCTTTCATCTGCACTTGAATAGCGTGGTTTCTTTCTCTTTGATGCCGATGTGTTCCCCGACTCATTGGCACTTGCCTGTGTATCCTCAGCTTGTGAATGGTAGTCGTGTCTCCGACGCTGCAACCTTCTATCACTGCCATACCCCATCGCTGATATTGAAGACTCTTTCAAGTTGTGCTGTGATCTTGTATTCTTATGCAAATCTACTGCTGTATCCATATTGTAAGAATGGGAGTTGGCCATGTCCAAGAGCACCTTGTCCTCCTTTAGCTGTTTCACCTCTTTTTCCAAGGAGGCGTACAACCGCTCCTTCACAAGTTTCACCATCTCATCATGCTCCCTGTTGGCCCTCTCCACTTGCTCGTAGAAATCGCTCTGTGCCCTTTTGAGTTGGTACTCCTCCCATAATCTCAACCTGACCAGTTCATAATCCCTCTCCTCCTCCAGGTCGGTGGTTCGTTCTTGTAACTCTTCATTCACTCCTGCATGTGCACTCGTCAAGTTCTGCTGAAGCACCTGAAGCATCCCTCTGTAGTAGTAGTCCCTCTCAACGCTCAGGGATTCTTCAAGCTTGTATAACTTTGACAAAATGTTCGCTCTCTTCTTGTGCTTTTTGTTATGGGCTGGTTGTTGTTAGTTGTTCTACTCTTTCCCTAGGAAGCATATAAGAGGTACTCACCATCGTGCCCATTCTCGGTGCTCATCCTTGTAGTCACTAAAACAAAAAAAAAAAAAACAAAACAAAAAAAACACACAGAGACAGATCAGGCCCCTTCTTCTCCAAATCTCCTATTCCTAGAGGCTTTAGAGGCTTTGGATATATAATGTTTTCCTCCTATGACACTTGAAGGGGTGATGATGGAAGAAGGGGATGGGGGGACACAAAAGGGAAAGACTTCTTCTGTCGCAACCCAATTGGGGAAGGGGTGGGGGGGGGTGGGGGGAAACAGACAAACAAAACAAACCATTTGGTGGTGTCCGGGTGTTTCAGCATGCTCGTTGTTTATCTCTGTTCTTATGTATATGGAACTTGGAGGTAATTTCCAATATGTTGAACCTCATATTATGAGGTTCAACATATTATGAGGTTCAACATAACAATCACAAGTAGTTTATGAATTAATCTTACAAAAAACTTTTTTTTTCTAAGTGCTTTTGTTAAGAAATGGGGTAGTGAAATTATCTGGAAGTTTTAGATTATATACCAACGTTCTTATATATATATATATTAAATCTTAAAAAAAAAAAGGTGGGCTTTGTTAATAAAAGTAAAAAAACCATCAACAATATCATATATGAGATAAAAATAAGACCATTACTCTTTAATATGACAGCCATGTCACCAAAACAACAACAACAACAACAACAACAACAACAACAACCATGGGCTTTAAGGTGAAAACCCTCCCCCATTCATCACCCAAAAACGCGTCAAAAACAAAACAAACAAAACCAAAAAATCACTTGTTAAGCACCAAAAACCAAAAACCAAAAAACAAACACAAGAGGTTTAAACACCAAAAAAAAACCCTTTACTTCTCTCCCCCACCCCACCCCTCCTGAATTAACGCCAACTTCAAAATAACACTTTAAAGTTCTTTTCTTCTTCTCACTATCTTTACAGAACACGGCGGGCTATCATTTTTTTTTTTTTTTTTTACATGTCCACAGATCGAAAGAGAATCTCCAAAAACCCCTTCAAGGCACCATCGCCCATCCTCAAACGCACACAGCAACAAAAGCCGCTGAACTTCTTTCTTGCAAGGTCTAAATCTAGTGTGGAGGAGGTCACAAAGAAACCGCTTGATGATACCAAAGATGCTGAACTCAACAAGCTAGTGGTTTCTAATTCACAACCGGAGCAACCGCTTTTAAAGACAAAATCGCTACGGGAGATGACCACAAGCTCATCCTTTGACGAGGGACTAGATGATGACGTTGCTGAGATAAAACAGCCGATCAACTTCAAGACATCGAAGCCATTGAGATCTTATACACCACCACCACCACCACCACCTTCTACTAATTCTACCGCTGTTGTTGATCTGACGCATGAGGACAAGACAAGCCAAAACACTGTGCCGCCGCTGCAGAGGCAGCAGCCAGTAGTCAAGCCCTTCAAACCATTGGTGTCATTGGGAACTCTCAACAACAAGTCGGGACAACAGACACTAAACTTTGGCGACAAAAAAAAAGTTTCATCTTCTTCAAAGAGACCGCTTAACCCATGGGACCAATCGTCTCGTTTGACAAAGACTAAGAACCCACGAGTGGAGAAGAAAGTGGTTAGAAATAACATCATCGCAAGGGCAAATCCTGCAATGGCTCTCAGTGACGAACAGAGAAAAGTTATTGATCTCGTTGTGCGTGGTGGACAAAGCGTGTTCTACACAGGTAGTGCTGGTACCGGTAAATCTGTGCTTCTTCGTGAGATCGTTGCGGGCTTGAGAGGGAAGTTTGGCACAAAGGCTGTCGCAGTCACTGCATCAACAGGTTTGGCAGCTGTGAACATTGGTGGCTCTACAATCAACAGATTATCAGGAATGGGTATTGGTAACAAGGATGCAATGTCGTATGTTGGCATCATAAACAGGAAACCAGAGTTGAGAGAAAGATGGAGAAGAATGAAAGTTCTCATCATTGATGAAATCTCCATGCTTGATGGCCACTTCTTGGATAAGTTGGAAAAAGTTGCGCGTAACGTGAGAAAGGTTTTGAATGAACCGTTTGGCGGTTTACAAATCGTGTTAACTGGTGATTTCTTCCAGTTACCTCCTGTGCCAGATAAGAGCAGACCAACAAAATTCTGCTTTCAAGCGGATTGCTGGAAGTACATTGGAAAGACAATTTTGTTGCATAGGGTGTTTAGACAAGCCGATAGTGAATTTGTCGACATTTTGAATGCGGTCAGATTGGCAAACGTTGATGAAAAGATATCATCTGCATTGATGAAGTTGGCAAGACCAGTAAAATACGATGAAGGTATTCAACCAACAGAGCTATATTCAACTAGAAACGAGGTGGAATTTTCCAATAAGCGCCGTTTGCAAAACTTGCCAGGACAGTTGAAGAAGATTGTCTCAAAGGACATAGCGCCAGACCAAGAATCCATCAAATTGTTAAACAACACCATGGCTGTCAACGAATTGGAATTGAAGATTGGTGCACAAGTGATGATGTTGAAAAACGTTGATGATACGTTGGTCAACGGATCCGTTGGTATTGTTTGGGCATTTGTTATGAGTGAACAAATTACAATGTTGGCAACTGGATTCTCCTCGATGGAATCAATTCTGGGCACACATTTGGAAGAATTTGACAACGAGCGTGGTAAGAGGTTGTTGCAATTGATCTCTGAATCCAATGATTTGGGAAGACCAACAGATGAGGCCAAGGCATTTGCATATTCGTTAGGTAGCGAGAAACAAAGGAAGGCATTTGAAGAGGCGTTAGAATACAGTAAGAATGCACAAAACAACAATACACTACCAGTGGTGAGATTCTCTACACCAAACGGAGGTCGTGTTCAATTCGTTCCAAGGGAGGAGTTTCCAGTTGGTGAATTGGGAGAGAACAAACAAGCCTCGATCTATCGTCAACAGGTTCCCTTGTTGCTTTCATGGGCTTTGTCTATTCATAAATCACAAGGACAGACGTTGAACTACGTTAAGGTGGATTTGAACAAGGTGTTTGAAGCCGGTCAAGTTTATGTTGCACTTTCTCGTGCTGTCTCCAAGGAGAACCTACAAATCTTAAACTTCCATCCGAGTAAAATCAGGGTCAACCCGGAGGTTAAAAAGTTCTACGAGTCTTTGGAGAAGTTGGAATTTGATTAAAAGAGTTTCCTTCTCCACTGTATCAATACATGACCTAATGCATTTAAACGAAAACACTCTTAATAATAAAGAAAAATTTATATATCAACAACAACAACAACAACTGTTGAAGTTTTACTCCGCGGGGGTTTTCGTAGGCCAAAAAAAGAATTTCCCACGGCAGAGGAGAAATTGCAAAGGGGACGAAAAAGCTCCTTTGGGTGTGCGCTTTTTCCTCTGAAACGTTTCCACTAAAAAAAAAAAACCCACGTTATTGATCTGATCCATACCCTATTCGAGGTTTTTACGATCAAGATGACGATTACAGAACCAGAACGCCATTCTTTCAACGTGTTCCAACAGGAGTTCACCATCGACAAGCGCTTTGAAATCATCAAGGAGCTGGGCCACGGTGCATATGGAAACGTGTGCTCCGCTCGTTATTCAGAGACACCGGATGTCACCGTCGCCATCAAGAAGGTAACCAACATCTTCAGCAGGAAGATCTTGTGCAAACGTGCATTGAGAGAACTCAAGCTACTCAGACACTTTAGAGGACACAAGAACATCACCTGTTTGTACGATCTGGACATTGTGAATAGAAAGGACTTTAACGAGGTTTACCTCTACGAAGAGCTCATGGAGTGTGATATGCACCAGATCATCAGGTCAGGACAACCTTTGACGGATGCCCATTACCAGAGCTTTATATACCAGATTCTGTGTGGTATGAAGTACATCCACTCTGCTGACGTTTTGCATAGAGATTTAAAACCTGGTAATTTATTAGTCAATGCCGATTGTGAGTTGAAGATTTGTGATTTCGGTTTGGCAAGAGGATATTCCTCTACTCCAGAGAAGAATGCTGGATTTTTGACCGAATACGTCGCCACTAGATGGTATAGAGCCCCAGAGATCATGCTGAGTTATCAATCTTACACAAAAGCTATAGACGTTTGGTCTATTGGTTGCATCCTTGCTGAGTTACTCGGAAGTAAGCCAATCTTCAAAGGTAGGGACTATGTTGATCAGTTGAACCAAATTTTGTACATTGTGGGAACTCCAGCTGAAGAGACGCTGACTAGAATCGGATCTCAAAGGGCCCAAGATTATGTGAGATCACTACCATTCATGCCAAAAGTACCATTCTCACAACTATACCCAGATGCCAACCCAGATGCTCTTGATCTGTTGGACAAGATGCTGTGCTTAGATCCTGAGAGAAGAATCACAGTTGAGGAGGCGCTGATGCATCCATATTTGAAAGTGTGGCACGATCCTCAAGACGAACCAATTTGTGCGTCAAAATTTGATTTCACATTCGAAGAAGTTGACGACTTGGACGTGATGAGACAGATGATGTTGGATGAAGTGGATAGCTTTAGAGAATTTGTTAGAAAGCCAATTGAGGAACAACAACTGGAATTGACAAACCCACAAGCTGAGCTGGAACAACAACAACAGGATTTACAACATCAACAACAGATCCAACAAGAACTCTTGCAGCAACAGCAACAGCAACAGCAACAGCAACAGCAACAGCAACAGCAACAGCAACAGCAACAGCAACAGCAACAGCAACAGCAACAGCAACAGCAACAGCAACAGCAACAGCAACAGCAGATTGACCAAACGCATCATGACACTTTCAACTTTGAAACCCCAACACAAGGACAGTCCTTCTTCTCTATGGGTGAGAGTCCAGTTGGACCAATAGGTATTCCACAGGCACAATTCACGAACGATCTACCACCAAAGCCACAGGAGGTTTATAACGATTCCTTTGTGAACTTGGAACAGGAACTGGAGTTTGGATTGGATGGAATGAGAAGATGAGTTATTTGTTTTGGTATTGGTTTTTGATGTATGTTTTGGCATGTCAGTATTTTGGCAAAGTTTGATCAGTAAGAAGGTACAGTAGAACTTTGTATTTTGTCTTGAAACATGGTACGGTAGAACTTACTACGTTGTCTTGAAATTTGGTAGGAGGCAGTGTTGACCACTGTATATCAAGTCATAATGTGCATTCCACAGAGAGAGAGAGAGAGAGGGAGACCACAACTCTAGAGAATAGCCATTAGTAGAATACGATTTGTCATGAAGGCTATGCGACGCTAAGAAAAGAACACACTACTCGCTAGACAATCAAATGCTCCATTGAAAAAACCCGATAGAAAGTTACACAAAACCGATTGTCCCCTCCCTCCCTCCCTTCTTGGGAAGTTGAATTGACACAAAAGATAATCTAGAGATGGAAACCCGTGGAAGATATATATCATCACTACACAAGATTGATAAGTATACTAAAATCGATTAGGACAAAAAAAAAACAACAACAACACAGACATAGAAATACACAGAGTATAAATAGATGGGTAGATGCCACCTTTAGCCACTCAAACTGGAAAAACAGACAAGGCAGGAACAAACGACAAAAAACAAAAAGAAGGTATAAAGAAAAGAGCCAAACACAAAAAAATATATAAAAAAAAAAAACAACAACAGCCCTTTCCTACTCACAAACCTTGCTGTTTAACCAAACTGATGTCAATGTTGCTCAAGTTTGGGTCGTCATTTGGAGGGTTCTGCTGAGCATTGGCAATTGCCTGGTTGACCACACTCGAGTTATACAACGAGTTCTGTTGGTATTGCTGTTGGCCCTGTTGTTGATGCAGTGCTGTATATTGGGCGTTCAAACTGAGAGGTAGTCCCTGCTGCAACAGATTTGGAATGTTTTGTTCAAATTGAACGTCATGGTCAGCCTTCAATTGTTGAACTTGTGACGTAGAAGACTGCTGCTGCTGTTGTGATTGCTGACCCTGTTGAGCCAAAGCATCACCTCCTTTCATCTTTTCTTCCCTTTTCATCTTTCTAGTTTCGTTATAGATATCTTCTCTGTTGATGAGAATGTTCTTAAAGTTCTCCTTGAGGATCTTTTCGATGAGCAAAGGCTTGTTACCCTTGAGGTACAACTCTCTGATCTGACGATTGATATCTGGGTTTCTTCTTCTCAACATTGGGAAACTCTCATTCAAGTTCAACTTGTCGTGGTTGTGGTCTGGGTTTGTGACCCTAAGGACCCACTTCACCACCTCGTCGGCATCGTTCTTCTTGCAATTGGCCACCATAGAGAAGGGACAATTGATCTTTCTCGTCGTCAACTTACGCTTACGCTCCTTGTCGTTGATGTTACGCTTGTTTCTGTAGGTACCACCCAACTCACACGTAAAGTAGATGGCCTTTTCGTTAGAATGGGAAATGACGATACCAAACCCATTGTCGCGAGCATAACGGTGGATATAGGTGACCAGTTCATCCCTAGATGAGAATTCACTCTGTGGTAAGATCACAGATTGGATTGATTGGTTCGATGGCTGTTGCACCGGGATAATGACAGAAGTACCAGGTAAGTGCTGTGCCAACTGATGCGCGGTCTGCGCGTACGACCCCTGGTTGAAGGCGTTTGTCAATTGCTGCTGCTGTTGCTGTGTGTATTGGTTCAACTGATCCTGCTGAGCCTGTTGTACCTGTTGCTGGTAGAACTGGTTTTGCTGCAGCTGTTGGTAATGCTGTTGTGCCTGTTGTTGTGGCAGCTGTTGTTGTTGTTGTTGTTGTTGCTGGGACGCAATTGCGTTGAGAACGCTGTTGGCTGTGCCCTGGATATTAGGATCAAGGGACATTGGTTGTGTATATCTTGTTCGTTGATGATACGCTCTCTCTCTCTCTGTGTGTGTGTGTGTGTGTGTGTGTATACGGTTGGGGCCTTATCGAAATGTGTCACCAGTGCGCTTTCTCCTGCTGCTGCTGCTGCTGCTGCCCGGTGGATGTTTGTTGTTTCCTTAACCGTTAAAAATGGGTCGTGTACTTTTTTTTTTTTTTTTTTTGGCAGAGGCCACGAAATTTTTCGTTGAGGGAAGCAGCAGCAAAAAGCCAAAAAAAAAAAAAAAAAACAAACGAAAAACACAAAAAAAAAAAGTCTTTTTAAAAGTGTTACCCGGATTTTAAAGCCCCAAGCGCGCGCGCCCCCCCCAAAGAGGGAAAAAAATGTCGGTATGGGACTCCAGTAGTGGCCATACCAGGCGGGCTTGGTGTTCGGGTGTTATGACTCGGACGCCAGGACCACGCAGTGGATGAAAACTCTTCACCCACTGTATAGCTCTATGCTTATATTTATGTAAGTTCAATAGAGGAATTCTTAGGTATACAAGGTAGACCGATAACGCCATACTAGTATTAGCTGT
>JAJMLK010000304.1:0-13247 GCA_030564145.1 Williopsis takata
ATGTTGTTTATCTTGAGTTGCTCTTCCTGCTCCTCCTCCTGCCGCTTTTGTTCTTTTTGTTTCTTTTTCTTTTTGTCCTTTTTTTTTATGGGGCTTCGGCGGGAGTTGGGCAGCAGAACCTCACGAAAAAAAAAAAGTCCAGAACGAACGAACGAAAGAAGAGGCACAAGAAGAGCTCATGGATCAGCATTGCGCGCTTGAGGCCGCACGTACATTACGGCGTGGCCCTAGAAAAAGCCATCACCCACTAGATCCAGTCACTTACCCTGGTATATATATATATATATATATATATATATCTATGAGAGAAGAATACGATGAAATAGAAGTAAGGACATTGGTCGAGAGTCTGGTTTAAATCCTGTTCATCTCTATCGGACGGCTGTAAACTTTGTATAGCAGCAGCAACAGCATCCTCTTCTTTACTTACTGGTGTAAACTCTACTCTACTCATATTCAGATCTCGAGTCCCCCCCCCTTTTTTTTTTGGCACGGCCACAACCTTCTCCATCTGCAGGCAAGCATTGGTTGGCCACAAAGGGCCTTTCAAAAACCTTGAACTTACGAGGCCAAGAAACACAAAACCTGTGTCAAAAACACCCTGTTTGGATAGATGGTAGAAATGTTAAATTCCCTCCCAACGTCGCATTATACTGCTCTCCACCAGAACGTCATAAACTAATCTCTTTTACCTCCATCTCTCCCTTCAAAACGGGGTAATATTTTCAAATCACCATTAATCATCTCCCACCGCCCTTCTCCTCGTAACAAAACAAAAAAAAAAAAAAAAACAGAAACAAAATAAAAAAAAAACAAGGGCGCGAGAACTTGAGTCCCCTTTGAAATCCTAGTCTCCACTTCTTCAGGGAGGATGTGCAGGATATCGCAGCACCCGACATATTTGCCCTGGAGGGGGAGATGGACTGGCATTGGCATGCACCTGCCCCTATACGCCGGGACTGACAGACTCTACTCAAAAGTTTTCCAAATTACGTCCAAGCTGTATAAAACCTCTGGGGCTCCCTGTTCTCTATAACTTTTTTTTTCACCTCCTTCAAAAACAACTGCTGTTGAATTCAAAGCATCTCACTCACCCAATTCATACCACCATCCAACCATTCACCTCCCTGAAACCTTCTCACCCTTATCCATATTCTCAGCATTGGGTTTGCTTTTGCTTCTGACCCACCAATTCTTACCCATCTTCCTGTACCACCCCTGCTCTGCTCTCTACATCGTTAGCCCTGATACATAGAGCCAGACACATAGAGCCAGACACATATATACACACTCACTTCTGCTGGTATTCAATTATTCAGCTACAGCTCTTTCCTCATATCACACTGCATTCTCTCCACTGGTACGAACATGAACAGCAACACTAGTAACAACATTGCAACGCCCTTTGCTCATCAACGTAAAGTCCAGGCTTACTACAGAGCCCAAGACGAACATGTCATCGCTATGGAGTCCCGTGCACATACACAGTGTCTCGAAGACTACTCCTTGGATATCTTTCAACACTTGAATGAGTTGGAACAATGCACCCAGTTACAACCTCAACTATTGGCTTCGCAACCTGAAATCACCGTCGCAATGAGACCAGTCTTGTTTGACTTCCTTCTGGATGTCCATTCAAGACTTCAGCTATCTTCTGGGTCTTTCTATTTGGCAATCAGTATCATTGATCGTTACTGTTCGCTACGTGTCGTGAGGAAGGACCATTTCCAACTGTTGGGGTTGACTTCACTTTGGATTGCTGCAAAGTTCTCCGACTCGAAGCACAGAGTGCCATCACTGGCCTTCTTGAGGGCCACATGTTGCAACTGTTACTCGCAGGCTTTGTTTTTGGAGATGGAATGCCACATCCTCAAGTCTCTAGATTGGGAAGTTGATGCACCAACACACGATTCCTACGTGGATTTGATCCTCTTGGAGAAATTTCAGAACAACCAGTTCAACCAACAAACTTCCGACAAGGTCAAACATATGTCAAACTACATTTGTCAACTGCTTCAATTCCACTATAAGTGTACTTTTACCCATACTGTTTCACAAATTGCATTGGCTTCTATTATTGTTTCCACTCATGCTTTGATGCTCCAAGAGGAGAAACAGTTTATGTGTTATGACATGTCACAGGGTTCGAATATGGAGCAACTCCTCGAACAAATATTGAGTATCATTAGGGATTGTACCGTTCCGTCTTCAATCAAGACCAAATTCCACCAGTCGAAATCCGAACACTATTTGTTGGTGAACGGATTGAAACAATACGCCCAGGAATACCAGCGTCACCAGTTGGAGAACTCACCAAGAACTCCATTCTACTACTACCAAACCCCACCTGTGTCCCGTCAGGCTTCTCAATCCGACTCAGAGTCAGTTTTCAGTTCTCGTGGT
Source organism: Williopsis takata (assembly GCA_030564145.1). Taxonomy (NCBI): domain Eukaryota; kingdom Fungi; phylum Ascomycota; class Saccharomycetes; order Phaffomycetales; family Wickerhamomycetaceae; genus Williopsis; species Williopsis takata. The sequence goes on from JAJMLK010000304.1 coordinate 2,404, forward strand.
TCAGTAAGTTCAATCAACACTCCGCCATCTAGTGGTATGGCTAGTCCAGTTGAACTGCTCAAACAGGCGTCAAAGCCACAACAATCTCACCCTCTGCAACAACAGTACACAATGCGTCCGCTACAAGGCAGACAATTTGAGGGATCTCTTAGCCATAAGAGATCGAGATCTTTTGAGCACTGAGTGTAAGGAAGACTTTGTGGTTAATATTTTACATAAACATATATACAAATTTCACCCTTGTCAGGGTGGGAGAGAAGTGCCACAGCTGGCTTGTGTGCTTCCTATCGATTGTCTGTTTTTTTTTTCCTCGTTCTGTTACTTTCTTTTATGAATTGACGTATTTTCTTTTTTCGGTTATTCATGCGGTGTAGCTACAAAAATATTTTGTTGCGATGAGGCCATTTTCAACTCTTCATCACACATAAACCATCACACCATCGATGAAGAGAACGAAATCAACACGCAACGAGTATTCGGGTTTTCATCCGACTAGTGATATAGTCCCAGTGATCACGCTTACTGATTACGATCATGATCGCTTTTTCAGCGAGTTTGTTATCCCTCGTAAGCCCTGTTTGATCAATGGAACAACAATTGACATAAAACAATTCCAACCAGAAACAATTGTTGACCTGCTCAGAAGCGACGACCTGTTGTTGGTTGAAAAGAAGGATAAGGGTGGATATGGCAGTGGTACTGAGAGATTGAAGATGTCCTTCGAGACGTTCATGAATACACTGAAGGCAGGTGCAGATGATTACTACTTGACAACTCAGTACATGGAAGATGACCCTGAGGAGGTCAAGAGGGCGCTAGAGCACAAGTTGGCAATGGAAGAGAGTGACGATGATGATGAAAGTAATTTCGGTGAACGTACTAGAGCTGGTAAACAAGTGGATGATCATGAAGAGGTTGATGAAGTTGATGAAGACCAAGACGAAGACTACGACAAAGAACACGACCAAAATGATGAGAAAAACGACGAAGAAGACGATGAAGACGACGCAGCAGGAATACCACAAAATGCTTTCTCAGATGCGGACTCTATTGACTTCAACAACCTTCGTGATGATTTTGATGATCTGTCAGAACAGAATGATGAACAAGACCTAGGAGAACTGGTCACAGAAGACGTTCCTGGCGGACCGTTATATTCCGTGGAGGCTGAACGTCGTGTCCAGGAATGTCTTCAGAAGCCATTAACTAAACTGGTTAACACGTTACCGCTGAAACCTTCTATCCTAACGCAATTGGTCACCCAACAGATCAACATCTGGATAGGTAAGTATCGTCAAAGTGAAGATTCCTCCTTTATTCCAGATCCCAAGCAACATGATCTTGGGTTAGGAAGACGGATCTTTGGTGGCGGAGTCTCCTCTGGTCTACACCATGACCATGCTGATAACATTTATATTCTTGCATGTGGCTCCAAGAGATTCACAATCTTTTCGCCTTTGGACGCGTCAAAAATGGATACTGTGGGAAATATCAATGCGGTTTATCCGTCTGGTGTAATTGACTACAAGAACGATGATTGCACACCAGGATGGAGAGAGTTGAGAGGTGATAGTGCCATCGTGACAGAAGTGGCTAAATGGAGGCTGGATAACGAGCAGGATATGAGCCCGAAGGAGAGAGAGTCCTTGATCCAAAGCATTGAGGAGGAAGAGGAAATGCTTCGAGATTTTGAGGCAAAAGTTATTGATAAAGAGGGAATCAAGAAGGATCCACCGTCATTCTCAAAAATACCTGCGTCATTATTGCACCTGGATAAAGTTGAACCACAGGATTTGAGGCAAGAACTGACCCAATATGCCGAAGAACGTTGGCCACAGTTTTTCAAGGCACAGAGGATGACGGTTCAGCTTGAACCAGGTCAGATCTTGTATTTACCAGCTGGTTGGTTTCACGAGGTTACTTCTTTTGGTTCGCCCTCAAGTGACGATTTCCACATTGCATTGAACTATTGGTTCTCCCCACCAGATGGCATTGACAAAGTGTATCGGGATAAGTATTGGGAAGATGACTTTGAACGCACAAAGGCTTCCTGTCAATACTTCAACAATGTATAACTACATATCTCACTACATCTTAAACTGCTGGCTTTCGCCTTAAAGCATACGGCATAACCCTATCACAACGCCATATCACCCCTAGATGCCATAAACCCCTGTACCGGCCTCAACGCCTATCGCACCCCCTCTCAGGCGTGGGGAAATGGTGATCTATTATGTAATCGAAAGTCACAAAATAATTGGTGTCTGGGTGTAAGCTAAGGGGGGGGGTTCTGCTTTTTTGATGTCCAGATGTAGGTTGAGGACACATGAAAGTGTAATTTTCAGAATATTCCTGGTTTCCAATGCGTAAGTTTCAGCACTTTGCGTTATCACAACTTTTCACCACGGCCCCGCGCCTTATTTGACACATTCCCTAGGCGTGGCTTTGGTCAGCCAAGTGTCACCCTTGTCAGATAACGAGAGGAATTTACGCAAATTGTCGGCAGTCACAAAGTTACAGTGACAGTTGAGGATGTTGCTACGCTCTCTTAGGGTTGTGTATGGAACAGCAGCTATGTGGTTGGACTTTATGTGTATCACAAAAAAGCAAAGCATCTCAAACGTCACTATCGATTGATCCTTTTGCCTTCAGTTTTAGCGCAAAAAGGCAATGTGCCATTTCTTTTGGCACAAAAAGTGCGATACAAAATGGCGCGAATCGGTTAATTAGGTAATGGCGTAGGGAAGGGGGAGGTCTTTGTGAAATATTTGTAGTTATAGCATGTCTAAACACCGTATTTTGCCTTTCAAACACACGAATCCAGTGAATACTACCAGTGTCACCCATCATAGAGACCAAGTAGAATATCATTCCTAACATAAACCTCAATTAAATCCAACATTTGTAAAATTGTTATCTGCTGCTCCTACCGTGCACATGGTCAATCAGCGCGAATATTTTTATACTCTGTCGCATATTTACGCCAATTTGCGCACGCACTCTCCATAAATTTTCACGCAACTTTTTCACTTTTTTTTCACTATAACAACAGAAACCCCCTTTGTTTCCTTTCTTCTTCACGCTGTTGATCCACAACAACAACAAGACACCGCACGAGTTTCCCTCAAACACTTCTGGGAACAGGAACTATTCTCCTCTGAGAAAAAAACACTATTAGGCTGTGAGTACGCCCTTTTATCGTGTTGTACGGGATGCCACCACTTGGTGCACTTGGTGCCCTAACACCCTTTACGATTGTACGTTGTGTGACACAACCAGATCAAGGAGATGCAACAGCCACAACGCAACAACTACATCCGCAACAACACATCAACCAAGAGTAACCACTAACGCCATCAGTGAACAAAAAGTGTACAGCTTTTTGCTCCCTTAATTTTTTTTTTTCTTTATCAGCTTGCGTTTGTGTGCGATCCAAGGCTACTGGGTCCATTCTAAAGCTCCCGGCTTAAACAACAAAGAGTGCACATTCTTAGACTACTCAAGAACAGACGTTTTCACTAATTTCTGTTCTTCTTGTTCTAAGACTCTCACTTCTTTGCCATACGACCACACATACAAGTGCTATATACCAATCCCTGCACAAATTGCTGAAGATTTTAACTAATTCTTTGGCTTTGGTTTACATCTCCATCCAAACACTGTTTATTTCACACTACATCACTTCTACTATACACATACATCATGGCTTTGGCGAACAGAAGACCTGTTGCATTCCCTGTGACAGAGACATCCACTGCTGCCTCTCCATCATTTAAGCCGAGTCGTCTCAGTTTGAATGCAGAATATTCAATTGCAAAGGCTACCCAATCCAAGATGATTTCACCTGTCACTGTCAAAGAGTTGACTCCTGAGAGTTCCTCTTTGAGTGAATCTAGCTCTGAAGCTGACCTGGAGGCTTCTCCAACCAGTTCAATTGCCACGACTGTCTCCACTGGTTCTACAAAGCCTAAGAAGGAGAAGTCTTCTGAAAAGAAAGATAAGCCCGCAAAAAGTTTATCAAGACAACCAATTGCGACTGGTATATCAACAACAATCCCGGTCACTGGTGAAAGGCCGCCTCCTCAAGAGCATAAGTCTCTAGACGACAACGTTCTGTACGCAATCTTTGAGATCTTGTACGAGAAGGATTCTGAAGGCAAAGGTATGACTGTTAAACAAATCTGTGATATTCTCGTCGCCAAGCACCCCGAAATGGCTAATTTGTCATCAAAGACTTCGAACTTGGTGTCTGCCAAATTGAATGCCTACGTCAAAAGGGTTGAGAAAGGTGAGAAGTCCTTGATCTATGCTCTTTCTAGAGAATGGGCAGATGCTTCTCCAAAGAGAATGGTTTATGTCTACCGTGGTCTTTTGGCTCCAGATTATTACATTCATGCTCTCCAAGCAATCGAAACTCAAAAGGCCCACGATATTGCAAATGGCTCCACTCCAATGTTTGATGACCAGGGTGCTTCTTCCTTTGACAAGTTTTCCGAGGATAAAACTGGTCGTGGCACCGGCGAATTGAAAAGACGTGCGACTGCTTTTGACTTGGGTGTCAACAGACACTCTTTTGCTGATTTGCAACTTGACTTGACATTGCCTGCTATCTCTGTTCCATATGCCGCTGCCCCTGTCACAGCTTCATTGGGTGTCGGCTCCACTTTGAAGGAAAAGGAACAATCTGTTGCCATCTCTGACGATGATTTGGAAGATCTGGATAACTTTGACGAGGGTTACGAATCCGATGACGTCCGTATCACGTTTAGAAGCAACAAGCGTTCAAAGTCAATGTCTTATCTTCAGTCAAAGAAGAGTCGCACTCTAACTGTTGCAGCTGCTGCTCCACGTTTGTCAAAGGCAAAGTCTACCCCATCTCCATCTGCTGCTGCTGCTGCTGCTGCTGCTGCATTGCACGCTGCTGCGTTGGAAGGTTTGTCACCAACAGATTCAAACATTTCTGCATTGGATGCTTCTAGTCGTGCTTCTTTCTCGGAGCCTCCAGTCGCCGCTAAGTGGCTGCAGGCTGTCAGAAGCGGATTCCTTACGCAGGATATCGAGGCACCAGAGAGTATCTCACTTGCTGAGCTTGATTCAATGTTCACCTGATTTCTAACCTCGAAAACTCACATTACACCAACCGCATCACTTCACTTCCCTTTCACTTCCATCTTCTGCGCCCTTGATTGGGCACAGAACACAATACACACCATGATGACACGTACGCGTTGATGAGATATTTATTGCTTGCACATATATTACCACTTAGACCTTATATTGAGAATTGCCAACGACTACTGAGACAATCTTCTAGACTTTCACATTCTGCACTATATTACAACGCTGCTACAACTTACAACAACAACAACTTTACAATCTCATGATCGGCTTGTTTCAACATTCTTCTTTATTATCTTTCACCTTGTTCTCGTTTCTTTTTTTAAGGTTTCTGGCTAAGTGCCGGTGTAATGACTCTCATGATGCATGAATCTGCTTGAACTCTTGTAGATGCTCTTAATGTAATTGTTGCGCTGCCTTTTGTGTATGGTCGTGCGTTTTGGGAGGAGTCATCGGAAGGGCGCCGCACCCTGGGGGTTCCTGTCAAAGAATGATGAGCGGAAATGAAATAAACACAGGGTTCATAATAAAAGGATGATGTACTGTATGAAGGTCTGCTAGTAGCCAGCTAGAGGGGGATGAACCTGAATCTATAAAGCAGAATACAAGTATTGCCAATTTGAACGATTTCATTGGCCGGTAGCGGGGTCCTCGAGAGAAAAAAAAAAAAAAAAAAAAAGATAGTCGCAAGTGCGATGAGCAATAGGGCCGACGGTGAAACCAGACATAAAGGCATCTCTTTGAGAACCTTCTTTTTGGAGCACTTGGCTTGCTGAGATATTACAATAATGTCACTCAGAAGGATTGCTGCAAGAGACTTGAGGCTGTGCACAAAACTCAAGCTTCCACAGCGCTTGGCTGTGCCATTGGCTCTAAGACGCATAACACATCAGAGAGGATTCTCCACGACGCTGACCACATACAAATCCACAGAGGTAAGCTTTGAACAAATGGACGAGGATATTAGAGAGATGCTGACAGAGGAACGTGCTGTGGATAAAGTAGACGTGTGTATCATTGGTGGTGGACCTGCTGGTTTGGCGACTGCCATCAAGTTGAAGCAGTTACAGTTGGCCAACGATGATGGCCGTGAGATTAGAGTCGTTGTTCTGGAGAAGGCCCCAGATATGGGTTCACACATTGTCAGTGGTGCTGTACTAGAACCAAGAGCATTAAGGGAATTATTCCCAGACAGTGAGTTCTACGATGAGAACGGAGAAGGTATACCGTTACCACCAGATATGGTTACTCTCGTTGAGAAGGAGACATTGAGATATTTGTACGGTGACATGGCCATCCCATTACCAGAGCCACCACAGATGTTGAACAAGGGAAAAAACTATATCGCTTCCCTAAGTGAGGTTGTCAAGTACCTTTCTGAACAGGCTGAAGAACTTGGCGTTGAAGTGTATCCAAGCACTGCTGTTGCTGAAGTGCTATATGATAACGAGGGAGCAGTTAGAGGTGTTGCTACGAAGGACATGGGTGTTGGTAGGGATGGTGTTCCAAAGGACTCCTTCGAAAGAGGAATGGAGTTTCAAGCTCGCGCCACTGTCTTTGCCGAGGGTTGTCATGGCTCATTATCCAAAGAGGTTATCAACAAGTTTAATTTGAGAGAGGGAAGACAAAACCAAACTTATGGTTTGGGTATCAAGGAAATTTGGGAGGTTGATCCAGCAAAATTCCAAAAGGGTTACATTGCACATTCCTTGGGTTACCCATTGAACTATGAAACGTATGGCGGTGGTTTCATCTATCACTTTGGTGATGGTCTGGTTGCTGTGGGTCTCGTTGTTGGCTTAGATTACAAGAACCCATGGATCTCTCCATATCAGGAGTTCCAGAAGATGAAGCAGCATCCATTCTATAAGGAGACTTTGGAAGGAGGCAAGTGTATCTCATACGCCGCTAGAGCCTTGAACGAAGGTGGATGGCAATCAGTGCCAAAACTCAATTTCCCTGGTGGTGTCCTTGTCGGTGCCTCTGCCGGTTTCATGAACGTTCCAAAAGTCAAGGGTACTCACACAGCTATGAAATCTGGTATGCTTGCTGCTGAAAGTATCTTCAACAAGATCTCCCCAATGGAGAAGATAATGACGGAGGAGGATGAAGAGTATGATCCAGAAATCCACGACGTCCAAGAGCCAGCAATCGATTTTCCAGAGTTTGAAGCCGCCTACAAGAATTCATGGGTCCATGAAGAGTTGTATGAGGTACGTAACTTGAGACCATCTTTTGGCTCTGGATTGGGATTCCTTGGTGGTGTAGCTTATTCTGGTGTTGATGCTTTGCTACTGAAGGGACAAGTTGCATGGACCTTCAATCATCATGGTTCCGATGCCTCATTAACCAAACCTGCTGAAGAATACGAAAAGATTGACTACCCAAAGCCGGATGGCAAGATCTCATTCGACCTCTTGACCTCCGTTTCAAGAACTGGTACCTACCACGATGAAGACGAGAAGAACCATCTCCGTGTTCCAGATCAAGATATGGAAAAGCACACAGACATCGCGTGGTCAAAGTACCAAGGTGTCGAGAACAGATTCTGCCCTGCCGGTGTGTATGAATACGTTGAGGATGAGACCAGTAAACATGGTGTCAAGTTCCAAATCAACTCGCAGAACTGTATCCATTGTAAAACTTGTGATATCAAGGTTCCAACACAAGATATCAATTGGACAGTGCCAGAAGGTGGTGATGGTCCAAAGTACGTCATGACATAGACTTAATCGAAATCATAATCGAATTTGAAAAGCGTTTTGTAACTTGAGATTATAGCATGATATCAAAAGATCTGGACCCAAATTATTTTGCGGCATTGTGGTTAGCCCAGATAGACTGTGTTGTTTTCGGTATTGTCAAAGCTACTGCGCTTCAACAAAGCCCCTCTTGATTAAAAAAGCGGGACTAGTTTTTTTTAGTGCACAGGGTCCTAGTTCTGAAAAACACAAGAGTCATTAGCAAATTATCATATACACTGTCTTTAATTTAATCATGCAACCCAGACGTTCAACACCTTATCTCCAATCTCCTTCATCATCTCTTTAACCATCAACCAATCATCGTCACTTGCAATGACAATGAAATCACCATCTTCATCTTGGTATTTCACTTTACCCTTCATCGTACCACCACATTGCTTAATCTTCTTCTCTATCTTTGAAATGAATTCCTCAACGGATATATCCAGCGGAACCATCATGGTGAAGAGGTCCTTCTCGTACATCAACTTGACAATCACATTGTTCATCGGCAGTGTACTCTTATAAGACTCAGAGATGGATCTCTTTGACTGTAATGAATCAACTGTTGCACGTCTTGAAGGCACATAAATTTCGGATTTCTGCCTAGAGTGTGGTGATGACGCACTTGTTTGCATAGTTGTATCAGAATTCGTTCTTGCAATGTATGAGGATCTCTGCGAATTCGTGTACATTGAAATACCATTACTTCTCCGATCGCCCAAACTCATCGTACTCATGTGTGCGGAAGTTTGGCTGTATTCTTCCTGGATATTTACAACCAGCTTTCTGATACAAGATTCCCAATTCGAGCGAGTCTCCTCATTCTTGAACCTCATGAGGAATGATCCTGTATCTTTAACACCGGACCATGAGATATTCAATTGATGTGGAGAAACTGTCGAGATATTGTAGATATTTGCAATGGAGATTCTTCCCTTGAGTTCCAATCCCAAGACCTCTGGGCTTTGAAGACTAAGATTAGTTGATGACTTCTTCATAAGAGTAATCGTCGGCTTCTTCTGAACAGCAAGCATCTCTTTGAAGAAGATAACAATGTTCTCAAAGAGATACACCTGGAATTCTCTCTCGTTATTGCTGTTGTTGTTGTTGTTATTGCTGCTGTTATTGTTATTGCTGCTGTTATTGTTGTCGCCACCGCTCTTTGAGTTATCATTGACAACCACCTTATCAAAGAATAACAATTCTCCAAAACTATGAACGTTGTAACCCTTCCAATCAACCACTTTGTCGAACAACTTCTTCAATACCTCAACATTCTCTATACGTCTCTGGTTCTCATTCACATCATTGGCAATTTTTTTGGATATTTCCAGCGCAATCATGAATTCGTTATAGTTTGGTGCATTTGGCTCGGTTGTCTTAATGAGCTGATTTATCAACAAAGGATACTTACACAACCTTTGCACTGGTTTGAGGAGGAAAGACTGAAGTTCGAAATCGTTCCCAATCACCAAAGAAGAGTTCTTTTGTCTCAGTGGTGAGGAAGAAATAAAGTCGATGGCGGCTTTCTGACCAATTGACCAAGGCTCGTACGATTTGAAGAATGATTGAGCATGGATGAAGATGGATCCAATTCTTTGATACTTTGGTTCAACAATACCATTGATCTCCAGGGATATGAGGACACGACGTTGATAATCCACAATGCTATCCAAGTTTGGGAAAAGCATGTAAAGATCTTCTGATGAGATGATGTTTTGTTCCAACAGTTGAGCTTTATACGTCATAAGAGTTTCCAGGTCATTAACGTATTTTCTCTCTGTCTCAATCAGTTCACGTAATACCATGGAGATGTTTTCCTTTTTTTGTAATTCATCTTCAACATCCAAAGGTGGAAAGACAGTTGGGGCGTTGTCAATGACCCTTTCAATAACTTTTATAATCTTGATCAAATCATCGGTATCGTTGGAGAACACGTTGGAAATGGTAAACAAGTCCGCGTGTTCAAAGTTCAAATGGGTCTTACAAGCGAGGATGAAATCGTAGATTGACTTTTTACAAGTCTTGATATCGTCCGACGAGATAACAGCCAAAGGGTCAGATGGCCTGACAAGGTTAAAAATCACACAGAGGGGTGACCCTTGTTGGAACAGAGCCCAAAGCTGCGTTGCAGGATCACAACTCACTGAAGCTGGCAAAACACCAGCATGGAATGTCACCAAAGGCGACGGTGCAGGCGTGGAGGGCACGGTGGAGGAATCGTCGCTTAGCGTTGAGAATGTTGATAGCGAGGAAACCCTTTGCGATGAATAGCTGTTATGTGTGCTTCCACTACCACTTGTGGGCTGCTTTTGTGAGAGGCCAAGGGCCTGGTTCTCTGAGATGACCTCAGCACTGGAATAAGCGAGGTTCAGATATGGTTTCAACTGTGGCACCTGTTCCAACCGTTTTTTGAGCTCCAGACACACGTAGAAGAGGGAATCCTTCGACGTTACCTGCTTGTTTAGAAGCATGAGCGTGTTGTTTGTCGTGGCCAGATTTATATGTGAGGCGTTGCTCGAGGTTACCCTCGAGCCCGACGTACTGCTGCTGTACGGTATGTTCTGAGAACTCGTTCTGCTGCTGTTCATAAAGTTTTATAGGTGTTGGGAGTATATGTATATATGACGATGTATAATGCAAGTGTGTAAAAAAGGATTGAGACAGGGATATGGAGACACCTTCACAAAACGACGATACTCTTTCCCGCTTCCCCTTCCAACTTATTAAATCTGTGTTTTTTTTTTTACAGCCCGGGCCCTCCTTTCCAATTCCCCTTCCCTCTCCTCCTTCTCCTCCTTCTCCTTCTCCTCCTCCTCCTCCTCCATTAAATTCTTACGCGCGCGCAGCCGCCCAGCCGCCCAGCCGTAATTCCCAAAAGGGGGAAAAAAAATTGTGTGGAACTTTTGCACCGGGTAACTCCCCCTACCCCTCCGCCCCTCCGCCCCTCTCTCCACCAGTTTCCCCAAACGACAGTGC
>JAJMLK010000305.1:0-13213 GCA_030564145.1 Williopsis takata
CATTATACTTTCATCGCACCTTATCTTGTCTCTTCCAACTTCATTCTCCATGCTCAAATCCTGCCTTCCTCTTTATCAATCAAGGTTCCTTAACAATCATACCTTATGCGATCAATAGAGTCCGGTTGAACTTTTGCCTGTAAAAAGTGTCAGAAGATACGACAAGTAATGTTCGTTTCAAGACCTAACGTTTGGTGTAAATTTTACAAATATTTGAAAACAAGCAAATTAGACTGAATCCGGAAAAGAGTAAAAGCTCATTTTTCAAAAACAGGCAACTTGGCCGAGTGGTTAAGGCGAAAGATTAGAAATCTTTTGGGTTTACCCGCGCAGGTTCGAATCCTGCAGTTGTCGTTATTTTCTTTTTTGCCGAGAACCGACCTAATCACGTGACCAAAGCCATTATATACATTAGTGTGTACCTGGTGGGTCCCCTAGTTCATTTCATACTACTGAGCTGTTAAACAAGCCAATATTGTATAGGGAGTCTTTAAAATGCACGAAACCTGTATATTTATTCAAATTTATGGGTATGTCACTAGCATCTATACCGGGGCCCTTAAAATTTCCTAATGTCACCAGTAAAACCTATCGGAGTCTGTGCCCTAAACAGTAAAAACCTATTTTTCAAAAAAAGGCAACTTGGCCGAGTGGTTAAGGCGAAAGATTAGAAATCTTTTGGGTTTACCCGCGCAGGTTCGAATCCTGCAGTTGTCGTTATTTTTTCCCGAAAACTGATGTGATCACGTGATCTGAAGAACTAGTCTTTTCGCGAATGATCGAATTGGCAGTGGCGAACAACAAAACAAACCAAAATGGTCTCCCGTTAACGGTCCTCCCCACTCAAGAGCCAACTAAGAGAGCTAAGCAGCAGACAAAGGCCATTGGCACTTGAGCATACAGATTATAAAGATGTCAACACTTGAAGAACTTGCTGAACAGGGTGTTCCAGGGGGTGAAGAGCTTGATCAGGAGATCCTTGCGCTCAACAGCGAAGACATCTCCACCAGAACGAGGCTACTGGAGAACGACATCAAGGTGATGAAATCCGAGGTGCAGAGACTTTCACATGATAAGCAGGTGATGCTTGAGAAGATAAAGGACAATAAGGAAAAGATCGACAACAACAAGCAACTCCCATACCTCGTTGGTAACGTTGTGGAGCTTTTGGACGTTGAAGCTGGAGAGGAGGCCAAGGAACAGGGTGCCAACGTCGATCTCGACGCAACGAGAGCTGGAAAGTCCGCAGTGATCAAGACCTCTACTAGACAGACTGTTTTCTTGCCACTGGTTGGTCTAGTGGATCCAGAGACCCTCAAACCAAACGACTTGGTTGGTGTTAACAAGGACTCTTACCTCGTTCTTGACACGCTACCGGCAGAGTACGACTCCAGAGTGAAGACTATGGAGGTTGATGAAAAGCCACAGGAAACCTACTCTGACATTGGTGGTCTTGATAAGCAGATTGAGGAGCTTGTTGAGGCTATTGTTCTCCCAATGAAACAGGCTGAGAAGTTTAAGAAGTTGGGTATAAAAGCTCCAAAGGGTGCATTGATGTATGGTCCTCCAGGTACTGGTAAGACTCTTTTAGCGCGTGCATGTGCTGCTCAGTCAGATGCTACATTCTTGAAATTGGCCGCTCCACAGTTGGTGCAGATGTTCATTGGTGACGGTGCGAAGCTGATCCGTGATGCCTTTGCGCTTGCAAAGGAGAAGGCGCCAACCATCATCTTTATCGATGAGCTGGACGCTATCGGTACAAAGAGATTCGACTCTGAAAAGTCCGGTGATAGAGAAGTGCAGAGAACCATGTTGGAATTGTTGAACCAATTGGATGGCTTCGGTTCCGATGACCGTGTCAAGGTGCTTGCCGCAACGAACAGAGTTGACGTGTTAGACCCCGCCCTTTTGAGATCTGGAAGACTGGATAGAAAGATCGAGTTTCCATTGCCGTCAGAAGAGGCTAGAGCTTCTATTTTGCAAATCCATTCAAGAAAAATGACCGTTGATGGTTCTATCAATTGGCAAGAGCTTGCAAGATCCACTGATGAGTTCAACGGTGCCCAGCTGAAGGCTGTTGTTGTTGAAGCGGGTATGATTGCTTTAAGAAATGGTCAGTCAAGTGTGAAACACCAGGATTTCATCGAGGCCATTGGTGAGGTTCAGGCTAGAAAGAGCAAATCGGTTTCCTTCTACGCATGATATTTTATGTTTCATTCAAATTTTGCGTGGTAACTTACTGTGGTAAACATGTAAAGTACTAACCCCAGTAGTAGATGGAGCCATTACCGCCCGAAAATGCCACTTTACTCACCTCCTTTGTGTTCCAGCACACTTGAGTGATGGCCTTTTCGTCAATCTTCAGCTTCTTCACCAATTTACACGTCTTCCAATCCCAGATGACAGCATTCCCTGTAGAATCACCACTAATAAGACTTCTACCATCTGGGGTAAAGTCAATTCCAATTCCGAAACCAGCACAATTATGCCCTGTGAACAACTTCTTCTTGTTTGTTTTATATCTGTCTTTAGCACTGAAAACAATAATAGAATTATCCATCGATTGTGCTGCAATGTATCTGCCCTCTGGATGTACCTTCGTCACTGGCATAGAATGAAGGCTTGGATCCGAGATGAGTTTGATAGGGATATTTATCTGCAGGTCCCAGACTCTGGCAGTTTTGTCTTCAGATGTTGAGATGAATCTCTTGTTGTCCAAAAAGGTAATACTGTTGATGGAGCCCAAGTGATGGTCATAAGTCTGGATGAGCTCATGCTTAGAAATATCATAATGCTCGATCTTATGATTGGACAAACCAACAAGTAGCTCACTATCGTTGTTCGGATTGAATTTGACCACAGTTGGTACTGATTTCATTGGAAACCTTGCAAGACACTCGCCACTCTCAGTATTCCAAAGTTTCACCGTCTTGTCGTAACTTGCACTAAGGAACCTAGTACCATCATTGTTGAAACTGATATCCTTCACAGGTTTCTTGTGGCCATAGTACCCTCTTAAAAGCTCTCTCTTGTGATACACGGACCACAGGAAGATCTTGTTATCGTTACCGCACGAAAGAAGTAAATGATTTGAACGAGGGAAGAATTGAATCTTATTAGTACCACGAAGATGACCCTTCCACGTGTGTATTAGTTTCTTTGGAGCAAAACATTCAGAAGGGGTATCATCGTTGGAAAGATTAATGCCAAGGTCCGTTGGAACATGCATGTACGATCTTCCCTGGTAGTCAACTTCGTGCGATCCAAGAAATTCGGTGGATTCCTCGTCATCATCATCATCATAATCTTCGCTATGTGATTCAATGTCCTTCTCCTCATTAGAGTGTTTTGATTCATCTTCTGTTCGAGTTTCTTTACCGGCTTCCCCTCCTTCGCCATTATCCTCACCTTCCGAGCTCTCTGATTGGTATTTTGCCCAGGGACCAGCGTAAGCATCCAAACCACCCAGTACTGAGGACTGACCACTTTTCACTCTGCGTTTCTTCAATCTCTTCGAATCTTTCTTTGAAGCCCTCATCTCGCTTAAGTCCCTCTTCTTGTTAATCTCAGCCTTCTGGATATCACCCACAATATCTTTGTGGTTATGAATACTGCGGGCATATCCCAATTGATCAAAATTTCTGCGCTGTTCCTCAAAAGTAGCATCATCCATAGACTCTGCTACTGCATAGCCAGCATTTGTGCGCATTACTGGTTGTTCCGCAAGTTGTCCCTGAGGCGCTGATATCATTGTTGACACATTCTCAAGAGGCACTTCTGGAGCAGCATCAACTCTCTGAATGACCAGCGCCCTTGGATGAGAATTCACTTCCTCATCATCTGAAGAGCCATAGTCACCGACAAGCACCATGTTTCAACTCACTTGAAACGATAAAACTCCTCCCGTCAGAATAGTTCGCACAGTTGAGAACTTTCTTTTGTTGTTTTCGATGTCTAAAAAAATTTCAACTGTCCGATGAGCTAGAGGAGGAAGAAACAGAGCACACACAAAATGTCAGGAAAGAGAAGAATCGAGGACGAAGAGGAGTCTGATATTGAGATCAACAGCACAGATTCTGTAAGTCTATTGGAAAATATCGCTTTTAGGGTTCCCCTCTCAGCGTGCTGTAAAGTCCACGTGTACTAACACCAAATGCCAGGAGAACGAGAACTCAGACAACGAGGAGGATGAGATTGTCAACATCGACTTTGACTTCTTCGACGTTAACAAGGATATTGACTTCCATGCAGTGAAGAATCTTTTGCGTCAATTACTTGGTGAGGACGGCAAGAAGCTCAACTTGTCCGCATTGGCAGACTTGGTGCTTGAGGCCCCAACCACAACCATCAAGACTGATGGTAAGGAGTCTGACCCATACGCCTTCCTTGCTCCAATCAGTGTCAAAGATGCCAAGACTACAGACTATTACAAGTACATCAACCAAAGCGACTTGGAGCTGTCCACACAGCTTGCAAAGGTGTCAAACAAGAAGGTTGCCCTTCTGATGAATGAGAGACTTATCAACATGCCAATCCAAGTCGTTCCAGCACTGTACAAGATTGTGCTCGAGGATGCAGAGAAGGCAGAAGGTTCTCACTACGACTTCTACTTGATCCCTTCTAGAAAATATGAAGTCAATGATGAAGCTGAAAACAATGCCAACAAGAGAGTTAAAACTGTTGAGGTGGATTACTACCACCACGAGGACAAGTTCTTCGAAGATAACGCTACTTATACCACTGCTCTAGAGTCTAAGAAGGGTCTTATCCAAACTTTTATCCTTATTAGTCACGACGGAATCACAAAAGCCATCGGTCAATTGGAGGATGCCATCGCTGAAGCCTTCTAATGTGCGTGTGTTTACAAAGTTCTTTTTTTAATGTTGTATTTTTGTTGATTATCACCTCGACCATGGATCTATAGCAATTACAGAGCCCATATTTCCGTTGCCACAGCTATGTAGTTCCCATCTGAACCCTTCATGATCCAGCCAAATGGTGATTGGCTTTGTGGTCTTCTTATACTGAGAATAGTCGAAAGTTGAAGGGACAACCATGAAGGCAGTTTTGGAATTCTTTGCAAATTTTGTCTTCACTTCCAGTAAGGAGGTACTCAATTGCTCCACTGCATCATTAAAGTCTAGGCCATGCATTTCAAACCACACTTCATCGTCAACTGTTTCGGAATACTTGTCCAATTCATCATCTGCCAATTTCAAGGCGTCAAAGAATTTCTGCTCTTGCTGGCCAGCTTTTGTACTGAACTGTTTCGACTTCAACCCGTTGTTTCCCTTCCAAGCCTCTGTAGATGTGCGTGCGAATTTCTTTCTCAAGTCTTCGGCTTTTATGGCATTCTTGCGGAAATGGTTATACTTGTCAAAGACAGCTTCATTTGACTCCCATGGAATGACTCTTGGTTTCCTCAGTGGAAGACGGATAGGAATAGCCTTGGAGATAGAAGGTGAAGGGACAAATTCAGCAGTGGATATTGGTGAGAATTTGGGCTTTGATTCAGCGTTGTTGCTAGTTGAGGGATCATGCGACTTCGTGATTGATCCACCAGCCGTCGAAGTGGTAGGGGTCACCGATGAAAGCTCACCAAGAGAGTGTTGGAACATACAGTCCTCACCAGCAAGACAACGTCCCTTCAACCAGAAGCTGCATGTTCTGACATCCACATCATGTCTGAATTTACAATCCGATTTGAAGCATTTGCCATTCTTGGTAAAGTAGCTGCACACAACGTTCAAGTTCCTAGCCACATCGAAGAATGGTTCATCTGCTGTCGATGTTGAAATTACGTCTCCTGATTCGTTTTTCAACTGCGTCAATATCAGGTTGGCAGCATCAACAACGTGATATCCTGTGCTCTTCAGAGCTTGTTGAATTCTCGTCTTTGTCACTGTATGGTTGAACAACTCGCTAAGTTGATCCAATGGGGATGAGGTGGTACCGATAGAATTCGAATTGTCATCACCATACAACTCCTTGGACAATTTTTTCGTCTTGTCTAGCAGTTCGGTGTACTCTTTTCTCTTTGGCTGTTCCTCCATTGCCTGTAATTCCATGTACTGCTTCTGCAATTGCACCCTTCTCTCGAAACTCGGAATATCCACAGCCATTTCACGCTCCTCAACCTTGACTACACGAGGAAGCTGCTTCTCTGCTCTAGTTGGGTCCTTGTGCCTCCACATTATGTCCATGATTGTCCTCTCTAGCTGCTGTGAGTTCATGTTTGGGAACCTTTTGGAGACGATATCCTCGATCCTGTCCACCTTGTCCTCCTCGAACAATGATGTGTCATCGAGGATCGCAAAGCACTCAGTGTCGAGGTCCATTGTGTTACTTTTTCTTTAAAACCTCAGCAGCTCTCCTATGCAATCAAATAACGATGGCCCTTTCCTCCCCAATGGGAAAGCAGAATGCGGGACCGTAATTTTCCAGAGGGCCGTTTTTGATTATGTGCGCGTGCACGAGACGGAGCGGAGGGAGAAAAAGCATCTGACAAAAACATCCAGAAACGGGAAATAGCCTTAAACAGATGCTTTCGCGGGATGAGCGCGGCGGGACGCCCAGAGAGAAAAAAACCCAGCCCTGGGCCCCATATGGACGGACGACCGCTGGAGTGGGTGCGTTGGTTAACAAGCGCAAAGAGGCACAACACTCCCCCACCCGCTACATATAGGTTGCCTGGAAAAGAGTTCATACGACTCCTACAAAAACCATAGCTCCAGGTGTATCGAAACCGCCTAGTGGGAGCGCTCCTTTTCTTGTTATTTTCTGGGTTGTTTTTTGACCAACATATTTCTGGCTTTTCGGAGAGATTGCCCTCGCGCATCAACACCAAAACACCATCAACCGGTCTTGGAGGGAAAGGAACAACAACACCAACACGAATAGCAGCAACAGAGTTAGGGATAGCAACAAGGCGCCATACAAGACACAGCGTAACACCACAACATCGCATTATCACAAATGGCAGCGAATATCGATAGGGTACGCGCGGAGGCTATAGCTAAGCGCAGGGTGCTGGCGGCTGAGCTCAGCGCCAGCCGCAAGAGGAAACTCGCAGAGTTGTACACAGTATCCACACTCTCTCGCATAAGAACAACGGATAAAGAGGAAAACGATGCGAAACAATCGGTTAATAGCTTTCTAGAGAAGTATAGTATGGACGTTCCATTTGACGCGGCCACACTCCCGCCGCTGGAGTTCGATGTTGACGATTCCCCTATACCTACTGTTGATAAAGATACCGTGGAAACACAACATAACGAAGATGAGAAAGTACAGCGAAAGAGACCCAAGGAAAAACAGCAGGAGGTAGAACTACCCAAACGAGAAGCTCCACAGATAGCCTCGCCAGCGGTACAAGTGTCGACACAAACCACCAAGAGCACAGAGTCAACAGATACTGCTACTGCCGATGAGGCAAAGAGTGTAGAACCTGTCTCATCTGCAGTTACAGCTTCTGATTCAGCAAGCACAACTGCCCCGATAATGGGGCATTCGCCAAATTTGCCGATGGTGGTACCACAACAAACAGTTGCCATGGGTGGGAACGATACCGAAATACCCAAGAGTTCATTCAAGAGACAGAAGATGGACGAAATGGTACAGCTGTTTGATCCAGAGAACAAGGATGCTGTGGAATCACTATTGGTGCTTCTCAAGGACTATCTCCCTGCCAAAGTGGCAGAAGTTACACCGTTAGCAGAACTTTATTACCTGGCACAAACACTACCACTTGTAAAACTAATGCCTACAACACATAAGGCTGTCACAACATCAATGTTTGAAACTGCACTGACTGAGGGGAAGATCAATGTTGTTCACTCGAGAATCGAAGAGCTCAAGAGACAAGGAAAATGGAGCTTGAGACAACCAAGCAGGTTCGTGGATCCAATCAAAAGTTCCCAAAAAACGCAATGGGATAATCTCTTATCGGAGATGAACTGGATGGCGTGCGATTTCAGAGAGGAGAAAAAGTTGAAGATTGCAACGTGTGCTATGATTGCAAAGTCCGTTGCCGATTATTGGAAACTTGGTAAAGTTTGCTGCATCAGGACTAGAGAAATCAAGACCATAACACCACAACCAGAGAGCGAGAACCCAAAGAAGGAGGAGATGGAGGATGATGGATCTATATCTGATCCCACACAGGATGAGGACTCGATTGATATTTCCAAATTACTGGAAAGACCAGACCCTTCTACAGAGTTTACCCTTATCCACCCGCCGGAAATGGAATTAGAGGATTACTTGAGATACTTGGAAGAGGATGAACCGTCTCCCTTTAAGTTACAGATTGATATCAACGACGTTAAACATAGCGATAAGACATTGTTGGATAGCATTCCGGCCTTTTCAAGTTTCCAACACTTTCATGACTACTTTACATCTTCTCCTTTGGTATCAATTTCCAAGGCTTTGATACCAAGAGAGGATGAGACTTGGTTCAATGTGTACATTGAGCAGAAGGAGGATGATTTGCCAATTATTCCAGATCCTCAAAAGGGTCTCTTTGGATTCTCATCTCGTAACAGATTGACTAGTTCTATCAAACCACCACAACCGCCAAGTCTCAGATATCTCAATCTCAGAACACCAACCATCTGGCTGCCAGAAGATGATCAAAACTTGATTGAATTTGTGAACCAGTTCTCTTTCAACTGGGGTGCTGTTTCAGCCCATCTTTCCAAAAGACCAACTAGAAGCTACCAATCGAACATTGAGAGAAGAACTCCATGGCAATGCTTTGAAAGATACATCCAACTGAATGATGCCTTCCAGATTGGTGATATGAGAGGTCATAACTACCTGGCTGCAACGAAATGGCTAGAACATGCTCACCATATCCAAGCTACTACAAAGAGACGTATTTCTCCACTGGGTGTTGGTGTCGAATCGATCCAACGTGGTCATAAGCGTTTACGTTGGGCAAGTATGTTTGAAGCGATCAGAAAATGTATGAGAAAGAGGGAAAGTATTACCAAACCAAATACAAACCATCAGAGAAAGAATGTTGACGAGAATAAGTTGTCGGCACCAACGCCTGCGGAGTTATCGAAACTCAAGTTTGAGAGAGATAAGGCCATTCAAGATGCATATATTCCACATAGAGGTCGCGCTCCAACGGGTGGTCCTGTCCCACCCGACTCGAAGTCAGGTCCCGTTGGAAATAATGCACCGAGACCTGTCTCTACTCAGCAAATTCCTCAACAAAACTCTCAAATTCAACCTAGATCCAATTCTCGTCCAAATTCTGTTCCTGCTACGAACGCCATTCCTAAGAATGGTGGAGCCCCTGGCGTTGTTCAAGCTTTGGGCGCTCAAATTGCCGCTGGTCAGATCAAAACAGGTCCAAATGGAGTTCCATACACGCCTGAACAAATCCAGCAACTGATGCAAATCAGACAGAGAAAGTTGGCTGCCAATGGCTCTGCTCAAGGTTCACCGTCTCCAAATGGTGGCCATGCTCAATTGGCCAACGCACCACTATCTGCAAGATCTAATAGCAATCCGATTCCGATAGGTCCAGGAAACACCAAACCGAATGTTCCACAGCCAGGTGGTAATACCAACGGTCCACGTAACGGTCAACAAACTTTTGCGCCTGCACAAGTTTCTGCCGTGATCAATCAGATTCAAACTCAACATCCAAATCTTACCAAAGAGGAAGTCACACGTATGGCTGCTCAATACTTGGCAAATCTCCAGAGTAAGCAGAACAGATCTAACGGTATGTCTGGTGTTGCCAATGCGAATGGCTCTAACGCTGCTTCACCTGCTGTTTCACAGCGTTCATCACATCAGAATTCTCCAGCTGTTCACAGTAAGACATTGGCTGTTCCAACACCACAGCAGATTCTACAACAACAGAGTGCAATGAGTGCATCGCCTATTGCTCCAAATGCAAAGAATACGCCTACGCCTGTTGTTAATTCTGCAAATTTGACACCAGAGCAAAAGGCTCAATTGGACATGCTAAAAGTATTACACGCCGAGCAACAACAGAAGAGACAACAGGCTTCATCTCAAGGTTCCAACGGGTCTTCGAGTTAGTACGAGCTTTTAATGAAACTTTAATGACAATCAATATTTTATAACAAGCACAAGGTAGAATTTTATAGAGGAGTTTAAGCCCCCCATTTTTTTTAGTTTTCTATTTAAACGGATGGAAGAGTATAAGTTGCAGTTTCCTCAACTGGGTTACCGTTCACAAAGTAGTTCACCTTCCATCTAATTCTCAATGGTACACCTTCGGTTGCGTGATCAACTCTGAACAGCTGAGTAATAGCCTTCTTACCAAAGCTTGGAATGAGGGAGCCGGTTTGTGGTTCCAATGTCAGTTTAAGAGATTTTGGTACTGCAACGAGGAACGTCACATTTGAAAGAGCGCTTGCACCAATGTTGGAGAAGATTGCCCTTGCTCTCACAGTGCTTGGGGATTCTCTAGAGCACTCCATGTCTATTCTCAAGTGTTGAGACTCGTTAACGAGGGCGCGTTGTGAAGTCTGTTGCTGTTGCACCTGTGGTTGAGGGGATCCAAAGCCAGCCAAAAGATCCATATTAGAGGTTGTGGAAGTTGTCTGTTGTGTTGGTTGGGAAGTTTGTGGCTGAGACAACTGGGAAAAGATATCATAGTTTGAGCTCTGTTGAACCGGGGGAGGAGACGTCGTTCTAAGAGTGATATCACCACCGAGACCATAGTTTGCCTGTGGTGGGTTGTTGAACGACAACGAGTTCAAGTCACCGAGGAGGTCATCCACTGTGGTGGAGGATCCCTGCTGTGGTGGAGGAGTAGCATTGCTGTCGTTGTCATCATCACCAAAGTCGATTAAACTTAGGGATTGTTGAACACCTGAGCCATTTGAAGCAACCTTAATGTTGGAAGCATTGGCAACGTCACCAGCCTTCAACAAGTTGTACTTCTCAATCAATGCATTGACAGAGTCGTTCAATTTCAACAACTCTTGCACAGCAGCATCGTCACCCTGTTCTTCAGTTATTATTTTTTGAATCTTTGGCTGGGCAACCTTGAGGGAACTGAACAGTTCAACCAAAGTTTCATCAGAAGAGTCCAATCCACCGGATCTTTCGCACTGCTGAAGCATTTCACTAAAGATATCAGCCTTTCTTCTCAATCTGTCTAAATCTTCAGCCACCTTGGCTCTACTTTCAACCAAGGTATCGTCTTTGAAGCCAGCCATGATCTTCATCAGTTTGTTCGCCTCTTTCAGGTCCTGTGGTCTTCCACGTCTCACCAATTCCTGCAATTTGGCAGAATGTGCAATTTGTTCCTCTTTTTGAATCTCTTCAATGGTTTTCAAGTTGTCTGATGGGGTGAGGACAGATGCATCTTCAGGTTTAACCTCTGGGAAGATGTAACCTTTGTAAGTCAACAATCTGTGCATGTCTCTGATGTATCCCAAGTCATCCTTGTGTCTCGAGGTCTTACAGATAGTCTGGTTCCACTCTTCGATTGAACCCAAGATGAGCCTTTGAACACGGGAGTATCTCACAGGTGGTCTTTCAGGGAAACGTTTCACCAGTTCATTGAGGAATTCCTTTCTTGAGATCTGGAGGTGAAATGGATAACCACAGTTCTTGACGAGGACGTCGAGAAGAGAGAGGGCAAACATAGCAGTATGCGAATCTTTAGAGTTGATAAGATTCACAATGGTCTTTGCCGCTTCACGTGGACTTGTTTCTTGTTAGTGAACTTGCCAAAAAAAAAAAAAGAAGAAGAAGAAGAAGTACATAAAACTCCATACATCAAAAGCGATAAGATGGATGGGATGGACAAAAAAAAAAAAAACAAACAGAACACAATTTATTACTCACGCAGAGCCCTGTTTCTCGTTTATGCAATCTGCAACAGCAAGGTTGAGACCTAGATCTGGCTCACCAAGGGAGCTCTTGCAAGCACGCACTGGAAGTTGTTGCTGTTGTTAGTTGTTGTTGTTTTGAAAACTCATGGATGTGTGGGGGGGATGTGCTGTGTCCTTGATAAACAAACACCCTTGATAGTGTACCTATATATATATATATATATATATATACAGGGTGTCATCCGACCCAATCGACAACCGAGAAAAAAAAAAACAAAAAACACTACTCACAGATCTTTCTCACGACCGTAGATGGTGAGTAAAGATCGGCGTATGAGGACATCTGATTGACGAAGATATAGAGTGTTTTGGTAAAGAAAGTATTAAACTGCTCTCTCCTTCCTCTCTTTTGTGTGTGTTTTAAAGGGGGAATTTTCGAGTTTCAAAACCCCCACCACCTCCGTTTCTCTCTCCCAACGCCTCCACGCGCGCGAAATCTCCGCGTTGTTACCCGGATGATTGGTTTTGTTTTGCTTTGTTTAAGTAAGTAAATAGAGCACTCTTTGATGTACAACAAAGAGAAAGTAGAGAGATATGTATATATATAAGATTTATACAGTGATATATATATATAAGATTTATACAGTGATATATATATATATAGACCAAATGGAGACAGGATCATCACTTCATTCAACAGACTCTCTTTTCTCTTCAGAGCCTCTTTCAGAGTGTTCTGAGCAACCACAAACTTTGTACAACGAGGAGGAAGATGACCCTCTTGGGGTCAAGAGACTTGCGCTCAGCTTTGACTATTTACTGTACAAGATCAAGGACAAAGTTGGCCAATTGGCTGAACAGAGCCAACTGAGTGTGGAAGCCACCGTGGTGGAAACAGAGAAGCAGCTTTTATCGGTGGAGGAGTCCATCGACAGGTTGAAGGGACTAACGCGCAATTGCGATGATATTGAAAGGGATTTCGTGAAGATTGAGCAGATTGGTATCATAGTGAGTGAATTCAGACAGAGGTTGGATGCATTGGACAGATTTTACGCGTCAGTATAGATGATGGTGGTGGTGGTTTTTTTTTTGGAACAGTATTCATCATTGACACGGTTAAAAGGCGTCATTGACTTCCTAATAAGGTAATCCCATGCATATTGCAACATACATCATTCATTCTTTCGTTCTTTCTTTCTCTTCCTCCCAAAAAAAAAAACCTCATACCAGACGTATTTAAAAAGTTTGATATCAGTTTATAGCAGTAGTAAAAGTACTGGACTAAAATAAAATAAACAAAAGAAAACAACACACTATATGGACCATAATAACGTCAACTCAACTGGTATCTCTCCTTCCCCCCCCCCCCACCCTTCTTT
>JAJMLK010000306.1:0-13190 GCA_030564145.1 Williopsis takata
ATATATATATATATATATACATTAGAGAATTGTTGTAGGGTAGTTGTGTCTTGTCCGAGGAGGAGGAGGAGGAGGTTAAACATGGAGTCACTAAGGCAAAGAGTGGCAGAGTTGGAATCCCAGATAGACATATCGCCGGGGACAACGACTACTGTTGTTTCAGCTCTTGAAACTCTTAAAGCAGAACTCCACAAGGTGATAGAAGCTAACACAGAGCTCTCAAAGCTATTCCATAACTTGAACAACACACCTGTTAAGTTCCACCTCGATCGCATGGTGTCTATCGAAGAGACTGAACTAGAGGTTGAAAGACAAGCGGTTTATTCCAATATCGATACCTTTGCTCAGATCTTTAGCCATTTGAACACAGTACAGTCAACGCTGAACCCACAGATCTTTCGGTTCAACTCATCCATTCTGGAAAAGAGAGACAAGGTTATACAGCAATTTATCAGGTTGAGCAACCTCGAGCTACGTTACAATACCTTACTCGTTCGGTCCATTGCCCTATTGCAAAATAAGTTGTCTTGATTGCTCTCTAATATATATAGATATATATATATATATATATATATATATATATATATATACAACTGGGGGAATTTTCAAGATTCCAAGGTTTCTGTCACCTGTTGCTGATCTGAGGTGACGTCCTTTGCTCGTCTTTGCTTCTCCCTTGGTTGTTTCAAAACAAACTTGTCAAGGGCATTCCAAAATTCAGCTGGTATGTCTTTCAACTGTGCATTTAAAAACTCATCTAATTCGTAAAGAGTCTTGTCCTTACGGAAATGAGCCATACCTTTCAACTCCAGTTTCAAACATTTTTTCACATGGGAAATCAATCCATTATCCATGCGTTCAATACCATTCTGTTTGAACCATTGTAACCAGATATCCCTCTCAGATGATGCCTTTGAGAGATCAATCACTTTTCTGAATGGTACAACCCGGATGTCGTGGTTGTTATATACAGGTTCAGAATACAATGCATCTTGCTGATTATGCTCTGGCACAACTTTTAACGACACACCACCGATACGCTTGACGGTGCTGGTGAGCAATTCCGTGTTCTTAAATGTTGTTTCACACTCTGTAACTTCAAAACTCTGTGCAAAAGGTTTCGGTAGTTCAATGATGGTATGCAGCCCACCAATCAATTGCGATAACTTTTCTCGAGACTCTTCACGTGGATAAGATTCATTCTTAAATGACACCTTTATTCTCCAGTCATTCTTTTGTCCCTTTACTTCCTCTTCTGATGGAGCCTCGGTAATGAATTGTAACTTATTCGTGTAATAAAGAGATAGCTCTGGCCAGTTATAACTCATATGGTCATTGAGAAATCTGTAGATCAAGTTGGACACAAATTGGCGGATTGTTTTCTTTCTCTCCTTTGACAACACGCCTCGTGAACCCCCCACACTAGAGAACTTCTCAGTCTCTAAGCACATGATGTATTCATTCAAGCTAATGGCGAAATCGCCCAATCCAAATTGTAAATCTTTTGCCCTGTGGTTCTTGATCGTCGAGTAGAACTGATACAACAGCTCACGCTCACCGTCTTCACAAGTTTCGGCCAATTTTGACAATCTATTAACCCATTGGAACTTTGGATCTATGAATTTCTCGGCATGGAAGTATTCCACGGCATTGGTGACCAAAGCCAACACTTGAGAAATATCCCTTAGATCTTGATGTGACAAGTAGTCATGCTGAAGAATGGCACAGCGGAGAATATCACCAGTGATATCAATCTTCGGGAATCTATTTGATCTCTTGTTGAAGTTTAGCATGGCTAGAAAAGCGCCTGTGGAGATCGATTCCAATGGGAGTTTATCGTTTAGTGATTTCTGTCTGAATGGGGTAGTGTCCGCTGTGGTCAGTGAACCGAGTGCATTCTCATCCAGGATGTTGCCATATGAGCAATATGTGGTTAGTGGTTCATTAGTGGCACGGTCCACAGTCTTGTTTATTATAAAGGGGCAAGTGGGGATCACGGGTACTGGAACGCTGAACTTCTGCGCAACGATTTCGGATAACTCAGCGACGGTATGGAGCTTTCCTTGGTAAGCAAAGTGCCCTGGTCTTACTGGGGGGAAACTCTTGCTAAAGTACTGGGTATGTTCAAGAATGTGGCTTGGAACAAGTGCCTCCAGTTCGTTTCCCTCGACCATTGGTACAGTTTGGAATTTCAACTCCTCGCCTTCTTTGAATGGATGAGGAATAGTTGCATATTTCAAATGGGTAATCCACGGATGAGATTCGGGAATTCCAATAGCAGCCATGTTGACAAGAGCAGCTAATGACTTTGTATACATCTTGTGCCTTTTGCCATTGACTTTAATTGTCACTGAGTGCAATGATGAGTTCACCGATCCCTCCCTATACAAGTAGCTCTCACCTCTCTTCTCTTCGATCAACATTGTCTGGCACATTTGTGAAGTAAGTTGGCGTTTATATAAGTATGCCTCGTCTTCTGTAAATGAACCGATTTCAAAGAGTGTCTTCTTGGTCTGTTGACGTGAATTGTAGTAAACACCGTAAAACATCCCATTGTTCAACAGCCGTCTCATCTCAGGAACGGTACTCGTTCTCTTCAGCTCTTTGTTATTTGTGAGCAATTTGATCTTCTTACCATGAGCTTGTGTATCCAATAGAACCAAGTGCTTCATATCTCTCAGGTTGAATAGCTTAGGATCCTTGTCTGTAAACACAACCATTGGTTGTGTCTTCTCAGGGCCATCGTTCAACTTTTGCCAACCAGCAGAGGTTTTGATTTCGGAGTAGGATGGTTGACTTCTCTTGAGTGCCTGAAATCCCTGGAGGGCACACACAAGCGGGTTATTTGCACCTCGTGTGTTTCGTACGAGCATTCTTTTGTTCTCTATTGTTATACCGTTTGTTATACCGTTTAGTATAAAGGTGGATGAAAAAAAAAATATTTCACCCTTGACACATGACAAAAGACATGCAATGTGAAGGCAACGAGGGCAAAGAGCAAAATGTTCCGTTTAATTCGACAGCTGCACACACTTCCTAGACTGAGATCTAGTGATCTATATACACAAAGAATACCGAAACCAAATGACCTGATCATTGTAGCAATGTCCTCTGGAGTGGATTCTTCGGTCGCTGCAGCTATGTATTCTCGTCAGTTCAGAAACGTGCAGGGAATCTTCATGTCCAACTGGAACCAGCTTGACGCTGAAAGATGCTTGGAACAGGACTGGAATGATGTCCAAGAGGTTGCAGAGAAGCTTGCAATCACTGTGGATCAAGTCTCATTTGAGAAGGACTATTGGCTCGATGTGTTCCAGCCAATGATCGATGGCTACGAACGTGGAATAACTCCAAATCCTGACATTAACTGCAACAAGTACGTCAAGTTTGGCCGCCTTGTTGACTATGTATCTAAGAAATATGCTGGGAAGCCCTGGTGGCTTGTGACAGGTCACTACTCGAGAATCATGGAGCATGAAAACGGAGAGATGCATTTACTCAGATCGTACTACAAGGAGAAGGATCAGAGTTATTATTTATCTCAGATAAACCCTTCGGTTATGGATCGACTATTGCTGCCCATCGGTCACTATACCAAACCAGAGGTTCGTGAGATGGCGCATAAATGGAAACTACCAGTAGCTGATAAACCAGATTCAACTGGTCTGTGCTTTGTGAACCCATCACAGGCAAACTTCCACGACTTCCTCAAGAGTTTTATCAACGAGACTCCGGGAAACATTGTGACAGAAGATGGAAAAATTTGGGGAAAGCACGATGGGTTGTGGTCCTACACCATTGGCCAAAAGGTTGGCATTTCGATGCCACAAGGAGATCCTCAGTACAAGGGAACTTGGTTTGTCAGCGATAAGAACTTTGAGACGAATGACATTGTGATAGTGAAAGGTGGTGACAATGAAAAGTTGTTCAAGAGTGTTGTATATGTGAAAGACTTTGTCCCTCTGGGACAGTTCCAATTGTCAGATTTCCCATTCGATAAGCTTTCAGTGCAGTATCGTTCACTTCAAGAGGCTACGCCTTTGAAATCGATCATTCACAAGGATGGTAAGTTAGTGTTCCAACTCTTGCAGAAGAAAAGGGCTATCGCCAGTGGTCAGTACCTTGCAGTGTATCATGGTGAGCGGTGCTTGGGGTCTGGAATTATCGACTTTGCAGAGTAAAAAATGTAAGTAGAAATAGAGATAGAAATACAAGAGAAAAACAAAGTTACATTATCATCATTAGATCATTTTTATCGTTTCATCTTCTCATCATTAGATCTCTTAGTTTCTTGTCGTGCAGCATGTCCTTTTCCCTTTTGAATACCATGACGAAATGTTGAAACAATTTGGCGCTATCGGGATACTTATCTCGGTTTAGTTGCATGAATTCATCCCCGTAGTTATCCAAAAACTTCATAAAGTCCGCTTCAGAGATAGCAGACTGCTGTTCTTGTTGCAACTGCTGTTCTTGTTGCAACTGCTGTACCTGTACCTGTTGCTGAGATTGTAGTTGCTGCTCTTGCTGCATTTGTTGCGCCTGTGCCTGTTGCTGAGCTATACGAGCTGAATAACTCTGCTGTGGGTTCTGTTGTACACGTTCGACTGGTTGAACTGACTGAAATGGCTGTACTGCTGGTACACCAGTGCGTATGTTTATCTGCTGTTGGAGGAAGTTCGTCTGGTTGTTCATCAGAGACTCGTAGTTTTGTAAATTCATATAGTCCTCGCTGTACTCCCCCAGTCCAAAGCCACTCACCTCAGGTCTCTGAATCTGTCGTTCTGGTTGTTGCTGTTCATCCACTGTATCCTTTACAGTTTGCTGTATCACCTGTTCCTGTTCTTGCAAATTGAGATGTCTCTTGTCTCTTCTCTCCAGGTTATGCCTGTCGAGTATATGTCTCTTCTTAAACTGGGTCAACCAGCCATTTGAAAAGCCCTGTAGTCTCTTTGGATCATCCACACCGAAACGATTTGCTAGCTTTATCCAATGTTCCCTCAAGAAGTTCTCTGTCACGGGGTTCCCCTCCTTTATCTGTTGCTGTACCAAGAGATCCATCTCGTTGTTAATCTCCTCGTACTTGAACTTGAGTCTACGCTTGCTTCTCCGGTGTGCCGCATTTGGTAGGTTGTAGAGCTCACGAAGGGTTTCCTCATGCTTGACCCATTCACTGAAACTCGACGTGGAGATGGAAATTTTATCACGGAAGTGCTTCACCACGTCAGCTTGGGACGTTCTTCTCTGGTCCTGTGCCATGCTCTCGTGAAAGAAGTCAAGAACGGCAATCTTCTGCTCTAGCGTAGCCCTGGGTGGTTTGGACTTGTTTGACATTAGTGCTGCTTACGAGTTAGCCCCCGACTGGCCTTCTATCTAATGGTCTTGTAATGATGCTTGGAAGGTCAGAGGTTTTCAGAATGCTAACATCCGTTTGTTTATGTTTCCCTCAACGGGTTTGGATGATGGCACAAAAAAAAAACAAAAAAAAAAAACCAAAAACATCGGATGATAATTATGATCACCATTGTTACATGTAGGGAGAAAAGTTACTACGACAATAACAACAAGAATGTTAAGAGAGCGTTGGGGTTTAACAATAAAATGTCATAAGCATTAAATAAAGGTTTATATCTTTCTCATTATGTCTCATTTCGTCGATTTGCGCTTTTTTGGTGGGTTTAGCAGTAGATCCGCAACTTCTTCCTCATTCACCTGGTGTTGCTGCTTCTGGTGATTGTTGTCAGTTTCATCGTCATAATCGTGGATTTCCTTGATACTGCCGGGCTTTTGCATTGGAATCTGTAACTTCTCGTCATCTGGTAACATGTCTTGGTTCAAAAACTCGTCCAGGTCAAAATTTTGCGACTGCTCAGAATACTGCTGCGTCTGTAACTTTGTAATGATGTCGTCAATAGACTGACCCTGTTGTTCAATTGTCTTGGACAAGTTGTCGAGACTTGGGTTTACCTTAATCTTGTTCAACTCAGAATCTTTTGGATGATCAGCATTAACGTTGGGATTCTTGTCATCATCCTCATCCTCGATCAACTGCAGGATCTGGTCCGAGTCCCAATGTGGTTGTACTGGTGGTGGCGATCGGCTAATTTCCTGGATCGGGGATTCATACAGACTTGAAACTCTTGGTGTAGAGTTAGCAGATGTGGACCCCGTGGAGGCAGTACGTTGCTTGATCATTAGCCTTGGTTTCTGGAAGTGCTGTTGTTGTTGTTGTTGTTGATGATGATGATGATGATGATGATGATGATGATGATGCTGCTGTTGGTGTGATGGCATTGAGCTATGATGACGCTGCAGCATGTCAGAGTACTGGTGGTTATAAGGGTTCTGATGGTACGTCTGAACTTGGAAACCATCGTTTGACTCATCCTCGAGTACTTGCACTCTGTTGCCGTAGACAGAAGCCAAAAATTGTAAAATTTTTTCAATCTTGTCATTCTGAATGGTATTCTTCTCCCGGCTGGTAAAGAGCTCTTGCCATAAAAGTTCGTTATCTTGACGAACCCTTGATAGTTCATGCGTGATTTTCAACTGGTTAGACTTCAAAGTTGTCAGTTCGTTCATCAAAAGCTTCACGTTCAACCCGTTTAATCCCTCATCATGTTGTTGTTGTTGTTGTTGCTCTTGCTCCTCCTCTTGTGGCTTATTACGTATAATCTTATCCAGCAATTCCGGTTTCCCTCTTTGGAAATTTGGATTCTGGAACTGCCAACGCTCATCGCTATGCATGGCACCAGAACTCACGTCTTGCACCTTGTGCCAACCGTACATGTTCAACTGCCTAACAAAACTTGCAAAGTTGGAATGCTTGAAGTAGTTTGGCAGCACCATCTGCACAAAAAGCTCCCTGTTGGAAACAACAAAGGACATCCCATCTTCAAACCAATCAATCAAATCGTTATTTGAAGGGTCATTCACCATTGTCCACAACTTTGTGACAAAAGCAGGTCTACTCTTTGTATGCTTCTTCAAAGGCTTCTGTCCTGATGGTCTTCTGTGGTCCACTAGCGCCAACGTCTTGTTCTCAGCTGCTGTTTCCCCCGTCTTTGCAGATATGCGCGACGACGTTGAAAGTGGTAGAGACTGCTTGTTGGATTGCAAATCGTGGTCTTTGTTGTTCTTGATGACGCTAACGTTGCCGTTATTTGGACCATAGTGCATTATCTGCAAGCTAGAACTTGGAGGTATTGGAACCTCTCCAACTTGCGATTTGATATCTGAAGTGGGAATAATTCCTTCACTATCCACTGACAACGAAGAAGAAGGGTCTATCAGTGAAGGCGGGATGATGAGGTCGTTGACGATATCACCAGCTTCCATTGGAAGCTGGTCATGGGTGAAGAAGTAATTCTGCGGTGGTGGTGTATCAGAGTTGCTCATTGCACCCGGCGGAAGCAGCGCAGGTATTGGGATGTTTTGTCTTAGTGGTAAGAGATGCTGTGGAAATTCCTCTGGTAGAAGTTTTTGTTCTCGTTGTTGATATTGTTGAGCCTGTTCGTGGTTGTAAGGCAAGGACGGGTAAGAAGAGTACGCAATCCTTTGTTGCGGTAGCGGTGGTTGCTGCAGTTTAAAAGGTCTTCGAAGTGAATGTTGCGGCACGTTGTTGTTGTTGTTGTTGTTGTTGTTGTTGTTGGTGTTGTTATTATTGCTCTTAGTACTGCTTCCGGTGCTGTTATTATTGCGCAAATCGGACTGCTGGTTCTCGTTGGAGTAAGGTCCAGGGTCTTGATCACTTTTGCCCTTTCTGTGGAACTCCATCGCTGTATATTCTGCCCGTTGCCAACCCACCTGAGTCTGTGCGTGTGTTTTTTTTTTTTTTTTTTTTGTCCCACTTCCACAGGCACAGAAAAAAGCGCGAAAACAAAGAAAAACGACGACGGGGCGGGTTGGGTAACCAGGGAAACTGTTCACACACACACACACAGACACAGACACACGAAGAATGAGAGAGGTAGAGGGGTAGAGAGAGAGAGAGATAGAGAGAGAGAGAGAGAGAGAGAGAGAGAGAGAGAGATAGAGAGAGAGAGGATACTCACAAACAGACAGACAGACCAAAGAAGACTTGTAGTTGGACCTAACAGAAGGTCAATGGAAAGAAAAGTGTGAAATGAGTGCGGTTCAGCAGAGTAAAACAGAGGAAAGCCAAAGATTAGAAATAAAAGAAAGTATAAGTAAGCGCCAGCCAAGCCTCACAAAATGTGTCTCGTCTTTATACAAAAAAAAAAAGGGAATATTACCGCTTTTGGTGGTTACGCACTGCCCTCTTCTTTTGATGCCGTGGTGGTGGTGGTGGTGGTGGTGCTCCGTGTGTGTGTGTGTGTGTGTGTCTCTCCCTCTATCTCTCTTTCTCCCTTTCTCTCTCTATAGATATGTACAGAAGAAACTACACAGAACATCAACCCCGAGTACGCTCCAAAAACATGAAAAAAAAAACAAAAAAACACAATATAACAGTAATAAGAATTAACCAAGAAGAAAAAAAAAAAAGACTGTATAGACTCAACAAAGTCACTAAAGAAGTCTCAAGTCTGCTTGCACTCTGGAGGCTGCTTACCCTTTTTACCTGCAGCCGCATCGTCGTCATCATCTCCATCGTCGTCATCGTCGTCATCTTCATCTTCATCTTCATCGTCGTCACCATCCTCGTCATCTTCGTCACCATCCTCGTCAAACTCGCCAAACTCATCCACATCGTCATCACCTTCGTAATCAACGGCGGAACCGGTGAACCAATCAATGGCTCTTGGAATCAACTTGTCCTTCAACTCCTCACCCAATTGGTAATCAAGTGCCAATCTGTTCTCCAACTCCTCAGCCTCAAACTCATCCTCCTCCTCTTCGTCAGCATCTTCATCTGTAGG
The DNA here is from genome assembly GCA_030564145.1 of Williopsis takata. NCBI lineage: Eukaryota > Fungi > Ascomycota > Saccharomycetes > Phaffomycetales > Wickerhamomycetaceae > Williopsis > Williopsis takata. The sequence continues at coordinate 8,877 of JAJMLK010000306.1, forward strand.
AGCCTTTGGTGGGTCGAAAAAGTTGAAAAAGGATTCAACCGGGGTGGCCTTCTCAATTGTTCTTGTCTGTTGGGTCTGCTTGTTTCTCTGTCTTCTTCTCTCGATGGAAACGGTGACGTTTTGCTTAGCAGATGCCCATTCGATGACATCACCTTCGGCGTGGTCGTAGATAAAGTCGCCAGAGTAGCCCAACTCCTCCTGGTAGTAGTAAGTTTTGGTCAATTGGTGATTCTTAAAGAAGGGGTTCTCGACAAAGTCAAACACCAAACGGAAACCTGGCTTCTCCAAGTATTCCAATCTAATATCCTTCACAAAGGACAAAACCTCGGTGTCTCTCTCTGTAATTGTCTGTGAAACGTATGTCAAGTTTTCCAAAGCGGTCAACCAGAAATCTGGAATACCAACAACCTCCTCCTCTTCTTCTTCTCCTCCTTCTCCTTCAACGTTCTCCTCCTCATTTTCCTCCTTGATCTCCTCCAATTTAGCCTCTTCGTCTTCATCTTCATCTTCATCATCAGCGCCCAATTCTCTCTCGATTTGCTTGCCAACCTCAATCTCATCAGCGGTTGGTTCAACGTCACCACTGATAATCTCCTGTCTGTGCTTGTGAAGAGGAGCGTACTTCTGTGCGTACTTCTTCTCCAAGGTCAACAACTCCCTTTGGAATTCCTCTTCGAGGGACATCTGGTCCTTCTGGACAGCCTTCAAGGAGTAAATTCTGTTCTTCACCTTTGGGCTAAGTGCGTCAATGTACCCACTGTCCTTGCCAATCAAGGTTCCCAACTTACCTTGGATCATGGACAAGAAAGCCGGGTTGTTGCTCAGATTCTTCTTGATTTCAGCCTCCTCATCAATGGTGGATGGAACAATCAGAGGGTTGTTCTTGAGGTAGGAACCGGTCAAGGAGGCTGGGGTGTTCTGTGGGGTTGGTGCCGAAGCCAACTGGTTGATTTTCTTTCTGATAGGCTCTGACATCTCTTGTTATCCTTTATGTGTTGTCTTGTGTATAAGTGGGTAAATGGATAAGGTGGTGTGTGTGTGTGTGTGTGTGTGTATGGTGTGTTTGGGGGAAACTATAAAACCAAAGTAAGGTGATTGTTGGGTCTCTGTTCAACTATTTTATGAAGGGGGGAGTAGTAAGTAGTGGTAAATCGTAGTGCCCTCTTGAAAAAGAACCCATTTCTCAAAAAGAACCAAAACAAAAAAAAAAAAAAAACAAAAGAAAAATATACGGAAAAAAAAAATGCATTCGCGGGTAAAATTAGGAGGACAAGTACTACGTAGGGGTGGTCAGAAGTTCCGGTGGTGGGTTGGCGTTTTCACATTGTCATACTAATAAACTCATGTATGTATGTATGTATGTATGTATGTGTATATATATATATACCACGTGACTTACCCCGGATCTCCCAGTCCCCCCCCCCTACCCAACAACACGTGGGGAAACACAGAGGGCGGCGGCCAAGACCTTGTTCACACGTGACTAGAAACCTCTCCCTCTTCTCTCTTGTTCCTGAACAGCGTGGGTTTATTAAGTATTATTATTATTATTATTATTACAAAGGGTGGCGAAGGCACACGCATAGAAACGCATAGACAAAGAGAGACAGAGAGACAGAGAGACAGAGAGGGATAAAGGCAGGTACTCTGCGTGAGGGTTTGTCTGTGTGTGTGTGTGTGTGTGTGTGTGTGTGTGTGTGTCTGTGTGTCTGGGTATCTTTTTCTTTATATTGTGGTATTTGTCTAATAAAACAAGGCAACAGAGGGGATTACGGGGGTAATTGGGGTGCGGTATTGGATCTCTGTTTAAAAAAAAAAAAAAAGATAAAAATAAAGGGGACTTATTTACTTGGCTTAAGGACCCTCAGAAAAAACTAAAACGAAAATTCCCCATCTCACCTAATATAAACTCTTGTCAAACCCCATCTCTCTCTATCTATCTGTTCTGTCATTACTGACTGATAACTGGTTGTCAACAACAACTGGAATCCTCATAAACACACACACACACAAACACACACATAAATAGAACAGCACTCTCCACCTGGCAACAAGCAGATGAAACCTCCCGCGCCCAGAGTAAACCGCTCATACTACAGATTCAACAACAATGGCCGTATAGCGAGCCTCTTTTCCACTATGGCCGTTGTGCCTCGATTGGCACAGGCGTTGCCAATTGGCCTCTTTTCTAGCGTTGTTAAGAACGCAAAGGACTCCTCCTCCATGGTGCACGTGGAGAAGCATACCCCTTTAACCACTCAGGAGTACTGGTGGTACCTAATCATATCTGCAACCCTCGTTCTAGCAGGTGGTGTCTTTGCCGGTTTGACCTTGGGACTCATGGGACAGGATGAGGTTTACCTAAAGGTTATTTCCAGGTCCGGTGACCCCCATGAGCAACGTAACGCCAAGAGGGTGTTGCAGTTGATCGACCGTGGTAAGCACTGGGTTCTTGTGACGCTGTTGCTTTCAAACGTGATCACAAACGAAACTCTGCCAATTGTGTTGGACCGCGTTCTTGGAGGCGGTTGGCCTGCCGTTGTCAGCTCCACCGCTTCCATCGTTATCTTTGGCGAAGTTATACCACAGTCTGTATGTGTTAGGTACGGTTTGCAAATTGGCGCATTCCTCTCTCCATTTGTGCTTGCTTTGATGTACTTGATGTTCCCATTGGCTTATCCAATCGCAATGCTCTTGGATAGGATCTTGGGTGAAGACCACGGTACAATCTACAAGAAGTCTGGCCTTAAAACCCTTGTCACCTTGCACAGAACGATGGGTGTTGAGAGGTTGAACAGCGATGAAGTCACCATCATAAGCGCCGTTTTGGACTTGAAAGAGAAGAGGGTTTCCGATATCATGACCCCGATGAAGAATGTATTTACCATGAGCTCTGATACCCTTTTGGATGAGAAAACCGTTGAGGAGATCTTCAACTCTGGCTTTTCTAGAATTCCTATCCATTTGCCCAACGAACCGACTAACTTTATCGGTATGCTCTTGGTTCGTGTCTTGATTTCGTACGACCCTGAAGATTCATTGCCGGTTTCCTCTTTCCCATTGGCAACTCTACCGGAAACCCCGCCTGAGACTTCGTGCCTAAACATCCTAAACTACTTCCAAGAGGGTAAATCCCATATGGTTGTCGTTAGTGAACGCCCCGGTGATTCCATAGGTGGAATTGGTGTGCTAACCTTGGAGGATGTCATTGAAGAGTTGATTGGCGAGGAGATTGTTGATGAATCCGATGTCTTTATCGACATTGATAGAAACATCAAGCGTGTGGAACCGGGTCCCTTGGCAAAGAGACATTTGACCCAGTATTTGCACTCTCTGTACACCTCTAGCAACAGAAGCTCTATGGATCGTGCCGCCTCAGAGGCTGACATCACAGACGAACACGGAACACAGATTCAGTTTAAACCGAGCAACTTGGCCTCGAACCCACTAGAGACGAACAAGACTTTTGTTACGATCAAACGACAACAACCACAGCTTAAGATATCTTCTCTGAGGTATGACTACGAGGATGACCCGGAGATTCCGACACATGTGGAAAATGATGGAGAACGACAGCCTTTGCTCGTTGGTGCGGAGCCCGCATCACTTTCAAGCGCCCAATCTCCAAACTACGGTATTGCTGAAACGTTCAGAGCGGTACGATCCAGTGGTGGTAATTTTACGAGAACACCAAGTCCTAGATCGGGTGTCTGTGTAACCGATGGTAACAACTCAACAGTAAAAGGAACTCACGCACAGCAGTTGAGCCAAGACAGAGCCGGGTCAATAGAGAACATTGAACAGCACAGCTATCGGACTGGTGGAATCATTGAGAGCATTGTGAACATCCAGGGTGTTTCCAAAACCATCATCGAGAGCAGGTCCGACGACGAGATGGATGATGATGAACCGACACATGCGCTTTTGGTTGGTGCTGCTATCTCCGGTGGAGACGATGGCCATCGTCATAATCATCATCCACAACAACACCACCACCACAACAACAACAACAACAACAACAACAACAACAACAACCAAATGCGTTCTTCGAGAAGAACAAGCAGGGTTTTGTAGTTGTTCTGCTATATGGCCTGCATATTTTTTTTTTCGTCCTCTGTGTTACTAGTAGATCGTACCAAAGTTATATATATCTATATATCTATATAACGACACACAATCTATACCAAATTTGATATGAAATTGTTTTAGTAGTTAGTAGTTAGTGGTGTTATTTAACCATTATGTTAGTAGTTAAACTCACCTGAGGGAAAAGGTTGTAGGCCATGCGGCCCCCCGTCCGGCAGACGGCAAGGG
>JAJMLK010000307.1:0-13126 GCA_030564145.1 Williopsis takata
TATATATATATATATATATATATACCATAAACAGAGGATTTCCACCAAAAACAAAAAAAAACTAGCACTACACAGAGGAAAAAAACAAACACAATTTTAACTCAATCTGAATCACTCTCATCATCCATCTGGACATCTTCTGCATCGTTATCACCCTCGTTGTCACCCTCACCATCGGCATTGTCCACAACACCTAGGATGAGCTTGATCTGCTCAAACTTGTCAAGTTTTTCCCTGTAGCTCTCTTTGAGGGACTCAATCTCACCGCTGTACTCACGCATAGATTTTTCCAACGAATCCTGTAATTTTGTCAGTTCGTTCACAGTGGAAGATAGCTGTGCGTTGAATGTGTACATGGTCTCATGGCTGTCCTCGTTGATGTCTCCATTTCCATCCTCGTGTGGTTGTTCGCTCCTCGTTACGTACTGCGAATTCTTAACCTTTTCTGCATCTTCTCCAAACAACTCCAAAAGTTCATCCTCACGCAACTGGATTTTCCCATGCTGCTGCTTAAATCGCTGGATCTCCTCGTTAATCTCACCAATCTCCTTCTTCTTCCTTGAGAGCTCGTTGATCCGCTTCTTTGCGGTGAAAAGGTTCGTCGTAAGCTCTTCACGTCTCTTGGAGATGAAAGAGTCGCTCAAAGAATGCTTAAGGTTTTCAAGGTCTTCCACAACACGCCCGTAAGAAAGCATCGAGTGTTCAACGTGCGTCTGCGCCAATGAATACTTTTCCACGAGGTTCTGTCTCATCTTCTTGAGCTCCTTCAGTGTCAACTCGGGTGGATCGTTCGATAACAACGCTAGTTGTACTGCATTGATGTCTACAACGGCCTTTACAAACAAGGTAGTGCCATCGGGTAACATTCTGGCTGGTTCGAGCCTGTTGGCCAGAACGGTGTCTTTTGTCCATGTTAGTTATCTGGGTTGTAAAATATAACAGCACATTACCCACCTATTTCTTTCCTGTTTAGTTTCGAGGTCATTTTCTTCTCTGTGTCTTTTGTATCTCTGCCCTTTCTATACGTTAAATGGCTGATGGAAGAGAGCCGTACAGTCTTGTGTGTGTGTGTGTGTGTGTTTTTTCTTCTTCTTCACACTACGGTTAAAAAAAAAACACACCATCAAAACAAAAACAAAAGCAATAGAACCTGGCGGCAAAGGAAGAAACACACAATATCCCAAATAATAATAATAATAATAATAATAATAATAATAATAAAATGATGCTACAGACACTCGAGGGACGATGTGTTTTGACAGAACTCGTCGCTAGTGGTGAATTTGATAACGTTCGTCAACTTCTCCGCTCTGTACCACTGTCCCAGTCGTTAGTTCTCAGTGTGCTTCTCCAATACACACCACCATTGACACCTTCAAAAGAGTTGCTCTTCCTCGATGAATGGCTTAAACTGCCACAGCTTCAATCATCTGAAGTTGCTGCATCTTTCACAAATGACGAAGCTGTTTTGAGCTCTATGGATTTACCTCCGGATGTCCTGGAAGCAAGACTGGGGCCAGTTGAACACATGGCGGTGGACCCGCCAACGTTGATCCAATTCGTCAAACAACGTACGAGGAAGCTTGACACGGTGGACTTTGAAGATCCGCTTTTTCATATCGTTGGTGACACCCCTGAGTTTAAAAAATGGAAGTCTGTGATCCTTGCGCCTTTCAAATACTTGAGATCGATCAACAACGAACACATCTCGCTCACAACGTTTGAAGATCTGGATGAACAACAGCGTGTTCATGTGATCCTCAAGGCTATGCAGTATTCAGACTTGAGACAACTGCAACCTCCATTCATTATCTACTTACGGTCTTTGGATCGTGATATTTTGTTGCAATTGCTCCAAGAGGTGGATCTTGAAGACGACGTCTATCTCCTAAACCAAATCATCAAACTCTTGTTCTCGGAAGTGCATGCGAAACAAGAGGTTATTGATATGGTGTTGCATTTATTTTATGCATATGAGTCTCCAAACGTGACAGTGCTTGAATCTATGGATTCGACTTTGGACGTTATTAAGATGAGCTACGCATGTGAAGAGATCTCAAAGGCTAGTTCCATAATCAAAGCAACTTTGGACTTCCCATTACAATACAATACACTTCAGGACTTGAAACTCATTTCATACGATGCAACGCTCCAACTGGAGACGTTCAAGTCGATCATCAACTCTTCATCAAAGAACACCATCAAATCTTTCCTACTGCATTTCAGCTCGCTAAAACAAGCGATATTTCCAGATTTGGACGATTCCAAGACAAAGAGACTGTTGTTGAACAAGCTCCTATCCTTGAAGTTGTACGAAGACGTCACCGTGGATCCATCGGATGAACCTGTCATCTTGGAACATTTTTGGGATTGTTTCAAAACTGCCACCAATGGGTCCAAGGACCGTGGTGAGCTGTTGGGTGCGTATCAATCATTGAGTATAATTAAACCAAGAACTAAGAAAGTTGAAGACTTAATTGACTTTATAGATGCTGTGGATGAACTTTTCCATTATTCGATTTACTTCAAGAGAGACTCGCCTTTCAAACCAGTGGATTTACTCACCGTTGATTTAGAATCCCTGGCACGAAAGATCTTGGAGTTGAATACCAATGCTTACACCGAGTCTGACTCGTTGTTCAGAATTTTAAATGAGCTTTCAAAGGGACTACCAAAAACTTCCAAGTTGCCTTCGATAGAAACGATCCAATGCTTTTGTATCGATTCATCCTTGGTCCATGATGATTTTGAGTTTGCTTGTAACCTCACCGAGCAAATGATGGCCATAAGTGACGAAAAATTCCAAACTGAACATTGGTACACTTGGTTTCAAGTGGCAAAGTATGTCTCGCCAGAGTGGCTAGAGACAGAGATTCCAGAAGACGCTATTTCCCGTCAAATGACTTTGTTATCTAACATACTCACAGTTTGTCCTATAAATCATTCTCAAATCGTTATTACGCAGTGGAAATCTCTTGAGATGGAATTGGCGATGAGGGATGAGCAACATGACCAGGACCAGCAGAATCGTACAGAGTCGAGAAGCCTGGATCAAAGATTTGCAAGAGCTCTATCATCAACTGCAAACGATTTGCTACGACAAGGTGATGGAAAACCAATATCAAACCTCTTGACCAATGGATTAAGTTGGGCTATTGGCAGTTCGAGAAACCAGTGATTAGACTCCTCTAGTATACTCATAGGATCAGACTATTTTATTTACATAAACTCATCACTAACGGAATATCCAATCACCTCACTGTACTCAATCCCATCGGGACTCATTGTAATGTTTGGTCTCTTTCTCTTCGCACTCCCTGATTCATCATTTGTTGTCCCTCTAGATCTTCCAATACGGACCTGTTCCTCACGATCGTAGTTTTTTGGAGGTTGTTGGTTTTTCGTATTCTTGATATGTTTCCAGTATGGGTATTGCTCTTTCTTTCTCTCTTTTACTCCAGATCTTCCTCTTTGTGGTTTTTGATCTTGTTCCTCCTCCTCGCCTTCCTCATCTTCCAATAGCTTTTTGGCGTCTTGGGCAGAGCTCAGCTTCATATAAAATTCAACAACTCTTGGATGTGCAAACACCTTTGACTCGTTGAAATTCAGAATTTGTAATCCTTCTCTCGAAACAGCCCTGGAAATGGCGACATAGGCTTGACCCTTCTCGAAAACCTTCTTTAGGTTCACTCTAACCCTTGGCAATGTCTGTCCCTGGGATTTATGAATAGACAATGCCCATGCTAAAAGTAATGGTAGTTGCATTCTTGTAACCAACGGAGTCTGCTTCTCGTCTTCAACAGTCCAAGTTTCTGGATTAACGAGGACAACACGTGATTGGTTGTCTGGGGTGAGAAATCTCACAAGAGGTAATTTCTGGCCTCTTGATGAGGTATGTAGATCATTCATCAGTTGGATCTTGTTCTCAATTGAACGCTTCATATCTGGATCATCAGTCTGGACATCCTTCAAGAAATCAAACACCGTGTCTTCCAATTTTTCACTTGGAAGGTCATCTTTCACATCTGGGGCATCTGATTCATCTGTAGTTTTCGAACATATAGCTTTGAACTTAACAGTTTCAAGGTTCTTCTTGAGACCCTCTTCATCGATTTCCTCGTTCCTCAACTTTTCGAACGAGAGGTAAGTGTCCCTATCCATGAAATCGATAACTTTTCCAAGTGAACCATTAACAAGAGACTCGTCGAGATTCTTAATCATCATTACTTGGGCACCTCTCTTTAATTCCAACTTCTCTGGGGCGATGAAATTTGCCAATAATCTCTGTCTCTGTTGTGGATCGGCCAAAACACCTCCGTCAATTGCATTATATAGAAGTTTCTCGGTCTTCAAGTTACCCAATCTGTAATTATTTGCACGGTCGACTTCAGCCCTTGTTGAATAAAGCTCTGCTGGCTCGATTTCGTCCTTAGGCAGCTCTCTCTCTAAAGCTCTAAACTTGGCAGCAGATTCTTCAGTGACAGTACCCAATCTCATATCGTTCAACATGTCGATGAATTCCAAATCACCCTTCTGTCTAAACACCTTTTGTAGCGTGATTGTAAGTGTCATAGATCTTTTCCAGCCGTCTGAGTCAAAGCAAAAGGATGCTCTTTCATCATCTTTAGAAACTGGTGGTAGCTGAAAGAAATCACCACAACAAATAACTTGAATCCCACCAAATGGGCGATCATTCTTTCTAATCTCGCACGCAATATGGTCCAACTTGTCAAACAGTTCGCCGCTGATCATAGAGATTTCATCAATGATCAAGACTCTAACGTTTTTCCATCTGTTCAATGCCTTTCTATTTCTTCTGATCTTCTTGACCAGTTGATCTGCGTCTTCCTTTCCCAATCCTATTCCAGCAAATGAATGTAATGTGATACCACCCACATTTACAGCTGCTAGCCCTGTCGATGCAGTGACTGCAACATCTCCGTCATAAGAATGAATCCCCTTAAGTGTTTTGATAAGGGATTTCAATAGGACGGATTTACCCGTACCAGCTGAGCCTGTGTAGAACAAAGATTTGCCCCTCTTCACCAAGTCAACAACGTGCAGCTGTTCTTCACTCAGAACCAAAGTTTGAACAACTTTTGGTTGTGGGATAGTAGACATATGACGAGTTTGATCCAATGAGTTGATCGTTGCCCTCTGCGTCATCAAAAGTAGCTGCGGATTCGAAGCCTTTGGACGTTTCAATAGATCTTGCGCTGATAACACGGATATTTTTGATGGTGGCATCATCATCGTTGCAATCGTTGAAGCAGCTGATGATGATTCATTTCCCAAGCCTTTGATGTCTGGTTTCATTTCTGTTGTAGTTGATTTCTCCACTGCGGATTGGTTATTCTTCTTGTTGGGAGAGTATCTCTCCTCGTAAGAATCCAATTTTGGATACAGAGAGGTCTTGGGCGTTGAAGTGGGTAATGGCTGTTTATGTGCGTACTCATTAGGGAGCTCATCTGGAACGCTGCTTCTTGGAGGTGAAAGTTCCTCTTTTACTTGTTGGGGTAGCGATGCGTCTGTGCTTGGCGGTACAGGTCTTACTGCAAAGAATGGTCTATGAGGGAACCGTGGATAGAGTGTCTCCGTTAGGTGGTAAGACGGCGAGGATGTCTCTGGTGCTGAGATTGAGATAGCCTCTAATCTGTTCTCCTGTGATTTGTACTGGCTTGTTTGTTGTATCTGCACCTTTACCTTCACAGGTGAGGATGATCTGAGATGTTTAGAGAGCTGCGAATGTGACAGCCCCATATCCTTTCTCTGTATGTCTTCTGATGCTTCAGATCCCCAATCTTCACTGATATCAATGGCAAAATCGTCTTCAAACTGCTGGTTATTCTTCCTCGTGGGGCTCTTAGTCGGCGTGGATGGCACTGAGCTAACTGGGCCGCTCTTCTTCGGTGATGCCATGGCCTTTATTGGCGAAGAGAGTGCCAGCAGCTCCTGTTCATCATCAGAGCTGAAATTTCCGAACGAAGAATCTGCAAATGCGAGCAAGTCTGCTGTATCCACTTTCTTCATCCTTAGCTGCGTGGCAATGTGCAGTGACTGTGTCTTCCTGAGCACGCGCAGGAGGGTGGCCATGTGCTTCTTGCGCTCCTCTAAAATCTAACGACAGGAGAAGCCTCTATGTTGCCTATTTGTACAACGTGTGGCTCCTTGTATATGTCCCTGTGTCACTCTTGTGTCACTCTATCTGTAGCGCAGTGAACTATGATTTATTGTGGCGATACGGTGGTTTTTAAAGTAGTTTCGGCGTTTTAACGTGGATGCGTCGCGCGTTGCAAAGTGGTTTTACTTCTCTGACATCGAATGGACACAAACGACACAAAAGTATAACGATAATGGTTTCACTTGTGTGGTCTTCTGTTGCAGTTCCATCCGCAGAACTCTCTTTGGCAAAGGTTCTACGTTGTGGCCAAGCCTTCAGGTAGGTTCCCGTTGTGTGCTTTTTTGGACACTGATCTCAACTACACTGGAACTAAACTAACATGAGATCAAAGATGGAAGAATATCAACAACATTTGGTCGTGTTCAGTGGGGCAAAGGGTGCTCTTTTTGAGACAAGATGGTGATGAGCTTCATTATGCTGCATACCCTCATGATACTAACGTCCTAGGTACCGTTAAGGACTACTTCAACTTGCACATCAAAGTTGCCGATCTTTACGACCAATGGTCCAAGGATGACGCTGTGTTCAAGAAGACCGCTGCTCTGGGATTCGAAGGTGTGAGAATGCTCAGGCAAGATCCCTGGGAGAACTTGATCTCTTTCATTTGCTCATCAAACAATAATGTCAAGCGGATCAGTCAAATGTGTGATAACCTATCCATCCATTTTGGTGACTTCATAGTGGAGCATGACGGTGTGAAACACTACACCTTCCCAACTGCCTCAGTTTTGGCCCATCCGGACGTGGAGCAAAAGCTGAGAGATCTGAGCTTTGGCTATAGGGCAAAGTATATCAACAAGACTGCTCAGATGGTCTTCTCTACAGATCAAGATCTCTTCAAAATCAGAGAAATGCCATATGAACAGGCACATACTGAACTGCTCAAATTTGTTGGCGTAGGCCCAAAAGTGGCCGACTGTATCTGCCTGATGTCGATGGATAAGCATGATGCAATTCCTGTTGATACACACGTCTATCAAATCGCAAAGAGGGACTACAAACTATCATCAAAGGGTGACTCTGTAACTCCAAAGACGTATGAATTGATTCGTAAGTTCTTTGTGGATAAATGGGGTCCATATGCTGGTTGGGCACAGAGTGTCATGTTCGCAGCTGACCTGAAAGACCTTGATAATGGGTTGAATCAAGTGGATGGCGTAAAGAGGGAGATCAAGCAGAAGATGAAGGAGGTCAAAGAGGAAATTGTTAAACGGGAGATAGAGGAGATCCCACTTAATCTCGTGAGATCCGATAGACGGAAAAGGATCAAGACTACCAGTTAAAAATACATATCCGGTTCGTATAAACAGTTGCTTTTTATGTACAGTAGCAGGTCAGAATCTCTTAATCCTCCAACAACTTGTTCAAATAGGCTTGGATCGTCGCAATCTCTTCGTATCTATCAACCTTCACACCATTCTGTCTCATCTCTAATACAGCATCAATACTCTCGTTGATGCTCACGCTGGTTGGCTCAGCGTGGAATACCACAAGGGCCTCACCGGCATCCGTTATTGGGGTGAGTTCAGAATATTGGGCGTGTTCCTTGGCATAACGCTCCAACTTCAAGTTGGAAATGAACTTTATACCTTCGATGAAGTTCTTATCAACCTTGTTCTCATCAATCACCTCACTAATTCCAAACACGGCATATTGCAGACGCTTGAGAGAGTCTTGGATGTCGGCATCCTCTTCTTTGGAGGCATCGAGGTAGTAAACTTTAAAGTCTTCGAGAAGGGAGCTCTTCTCCTCGTCAAACACCTGACGGGCATTCTCTTGTGCATGTGCACGTTCACTGAGTACATGTCTGATCTTCCACATCGTCTCGCGGACCTTGTCACTGGAGGCCATGAATTGTTGATCTGGCTGGTCAATCTCAGCCTGGAGCACCTGGATCTCTCTGGCAAGAATGTTTCTCTCCTTCAGGCAGGTGTACCACAGGCTGTGCAAATCGTCAAAAGACTTTCTTCTAAGTTCTGGAATAGTCCATGCTCTACCGGCGTTGTCGAGGTCCTCGTATGTTCTGAGGTACTTCTTGTCATGGAAGAACTGCCATAATGGGTGGTCATCGTTAACGGCAAAGTTCTTAGCCGTTGGGGCAATTGGAGCCCTGATTTTGAGCGGAGGTGGCTTTGCTCTCACTAAACACTGTGCAGTGTTATGCAACGCTCTCTTCTGGATCAGTGGGATCATCTCTGGTGGCCTTCGGTCTAACGTTTCCACCTGTTAGAGGTTAAGCCTCGACGAACTTTTTTTTTCACCTCCACGGCAAACGCTCATAACAAAATGCTGCCAGAAAAAATGGCTGAACACACAGACACAAGAACAGGCCTGCAACTAGCAAGAACTAATCGTCCATAACAAAAGAACGCAATGTCCACAGCCTCCAATGAGCCACTTGACCTCATCAGACTCCTACTCGACGAGCAGGTTGTCGTAAAGCTCAGAGGTGCCAGGGAAATCACTGGCAGACTTCAGGTGGGTTTCTTTACCATATAAACGAGCATAGATTCTGTGTACTAACAACCATCAGGCCTATGACTCCCATTGTAACATCGTCATCAGCGATGCCGTGGAGACTATCTACGATACAGACGATACTTCTGGTCTTAAAGTAAGTCTTTGTTGTACTCCCTTCCCCTTTTTCCCAACTAACACCAACAGTCAACGACAAAAAACTCTGAAATCATCTTCGTTAGAGGTGACTCCGTCATCCTTGTGAGCGCTTCTCCAGGAGAACAGTGAAGCTACGTTTTAATGACATGACCGTTTAGAAAAATTAATCGTAGTACTAAATGCTATTACGTCTGTGTATCACAGGATTCTGTTTCTCCTTTGATACCCCCACGCCTGCAATTTTTGGCATCTTTTGCGCATCGAGAAGTTCCTTAATGACCATAAGCCCATACACGGAACCAACGTTATAGAGCTCGTCAAACTTACCAAAGTCCAATGTGGCATAGTTCTCAATAGGAGGACGTAAATATATCACCCCAGGTGATGACTTGGCCCTCTCCAGTGCATTAACACTGGCAACATAACACAACCTCAACTGGATCTCAGACATCGCTGGCACATTCGGATAAGACGAAAACGGGTTCCACCTGTTCCATAGGTTCCATAGCCCACTCAAAGAATCGCCATATCGCATCGGGGTACGATCATCAACCGATCCAACGTCAACAGCAAAAATAACGGACGCACCACGTTTTTTCATCTCCTCAACTGGTAAGTTATCGACGTATCCACCATCAAGCAACATTGATCCGTTGTCAGTAATCGGTGGTAATAACCCAGCAAGGGACATGGAGGCTCTGATGAATCTCCATGCGAATCCAGAGGTGTGAATCTCCATGCATGAGTTCGTGATGTTGGTTGAATTACAGAAGAACTGGATCCAAAAGTCTTCAATACGACTATCTCCAAATGTCTTCCAGATACCTCTGTTGAATTCATGCCCAGTGGTGTATGCCGTAATAGGGATGGTCAAATCACTGAATATTCTCCAAAATGATCCGACACGACCTGCAAACTTTTTTGCACGGCCATAGATTGGGACTAAATCGTATTCCTTTGCATATAATCCACCCACGAATGAGCCAATCGAGGTGCCACCAATAATATCAATTGGGATACCGTTTTCTTGTAAGGCTCTCAAGACGCCCAAGTGACTAAATCCACGTGCACCACCACCACCAAGAACCACACCAACAGCTTGACCAGAGAGCAATCTTGCCAATCTCATAAAATCATTCTTATAGGGCAATGAGGAAGTATAGAACTTCTTGTGTTTTAGATTCATATACTTTTCCACGGTATTTTTGATGTTTCCTGCAAAGGTCATTTGGACATTTTGCGGTGTAACCTTTAAGTTCTTATAGTTCAGCTGGATGTGATGATGAGAATGAACCCAGATTCTATTCTTCAACCACTTGGAAGTCAAGCCTGGGCTTACGTTCTTCTCGGGGTGTAACAGAATTAATTCAGTACGTGCAGTCGTTCTTGCCTTCAATAGCAGTCGTTCATAGTCACCAACCGCTGGATCGCTTAATGCATCAGCAAGCAGGAGGATACAATCACCTTGTTGAATACATGAACTCGTCCATGTGGAATTCACTGAGGTATCAGCAATATATACAACAATTTCATATCTCTCCTCCAAATCAGAAAAGAATCCAGATTGACGAAGTGTGGAAAGTTTGTCGAATGCATACTTACCCAAGTGTGTCAAGGTTGACGCTTGATCCAGTCCGATGACGGAAACTCCGACATTTTCAAAAGACTGGACCAATTTAGATGCAAATTCAGCAACTGGTAAGCCGCTTGTGGTTGGTAATATCGTGATAGTTTTGTATTTCTTTTCAGCAACGGTCAGATTCGAAGTTGAAGGAACATTCAACTCTGTCAATGGTGATTCGTGCTTCACTGTATTGGCAACAATTCTTGAAACTTTGATCATAATGGATGGGTTTTGCAAACACAAAATTTCAAATAATGTTCTTGGGATTCTTGCTGTTTCTGAGTCTCTCACTGCTACAAACGTTGTGGAACGTTTGGCGGCCGTTAACACTTCCACTTCTCCAAAACTTTCGCCTTGGCTATACTCTCGCAAAACACTAATATTCTTTGTCTCCGGGTCCTCTTGAATTGATCTTAATCGGCCACTGAGAATAATATAGATACCATTGGCAAATGTTCCTTGTTTGAAAAGTGTCTCACCAGCATCTAACTGGATCCACTCGAGGGCAGAATCCAGTTTTAGAATCTTTGGAGTCAAAGATTTGATCAGAGATTTGGCGATTGTCAAATAGATCATGAAATACTTCTCGCACAATCTTTCCAGATCCCTATCCGTACAGACTCCAACAACGACATCTGTCTTGGCCCTCACAGTTACAAAAGACTTATATCCGATCAAGGCACCAAGATATCCAGCAATACCACCTGGCTTCACCTCGTAGATAAAATGTTCCTTACCAGATATTGAATCCTCGTAAAACACTTCCAGCGTTCCATCAACGACGTAATACAATCCATTTGTCTTGGAGTTTTGTTCAATCAAGGTATCTCCTGCTTGGAATTTGATAATTTCAATGATGTCGGCAAAGTCGCTCTTTGCACTCTCAAAATCGACTTGTTCATTGGAATACTCATCTGCTTGTGTAGAACTTGCGATGGAAAATGTCCTGGCCCGGGAAGATGAGGAACGAGAGTGGCCAATGGATGGACCCTCATGTGCTGAAATCGTATTAAACAGTCCATGTCCTGTAGGGACGGGACTTCCCAACGCACTTGAAACACAAGTAGAGCCCTTCTTTGGCATCAATGTCTCTTGGTTGATCCCGAAAAATTTAAACATTCCCTCAACAAGTGCCATATAGACAACATCATCCTCTATGGCTTCTTCATTGGCAAACCCTCTGCTCATAGCATCCTCGCCTATCAATTCTTGGTATGAAACATCTTTCCGTGATAATGGAACATTCGATAGTAAATCACCAGGGTTGAACGAGTCCCTTGATTGCAAGACAACATGACGAGAACCGGTCTTCATCGATGGAGGAAATGCCGGTCTCTTATTCCTTGTTGGACTTATGATAGACCCAGAAGAATGTTCTGATCTGTGTGAAGACGAAGGGACCTTTGTTAAATCTCTTCCTCTATCTTCAATATCAGCAGCATCATCTGAGTTGGCTTTCTTTACAAGGCTCTCATAGAGATGCGATGGCAGATCCATATGAGCCTCGCTGTTAAGCCTCTTTTCAGTTTCAAACAACTCCTTAGTTAGACCAAGGTAATTATGTGCTGTTTGAAAAGTCACCCTGTACAATCTCGTAAGGATCATTTGAACAATATGTGATGATGCACGTGGATGCTTGCGCTTGAGCCTTTGGAATGCTTCTGCAGGTATTATGGCAATTGTTGAATCAGCAGTGGCTCTAGCGATGATTTCTGGTGATTCTGAGAATAAAATGGCTTCACCATCGAGGTCCAATGGGGCAATATCGTCAGTCTTAGTTATAATGAGAGAGCCATCGGACAGTCTGTGACGGAACGTTGGGGAGTTCATGGATGCATTCTTAGACGATGAATTATCCTCATTGGTGAACAACGTCAATATATTCACCAACGAAGACAGTGGGTTACCAGTTTTCACCTCATTTAGCAGTTGATATCTCTGGTCATTCACTACGATTGTCTCGCCTCCAAACTCCTCATCTCGTCCTATAGGCTCCTTGTTGTCAACTTTTGTAAAAATTTGGACATTACCCTCGACAACAATTGCAAATCCAAGGTCATCATCCAAGTCTAGAACCTCATTTGCATCCAACTTCTGCGTACGCATACTCCTTGTCAATTCGTTGAAAACTGGCTTCTCCAAATACCCAAATACTTTGATGGCGATAAGGAATTCATCAAGGTAACTTCCAAACCGTCTCTTCTCGTTACCCTCTCGTGGTCCGATAAGTGTATCTACCGCCGGTGGTTGTCTTCTCTCCTCCATGGCTTTAGAATAGCCCGTCAGTGCCCTGTAGCGCACAAACAAGAGCATCATTGTTGTCAAGGCACCACCAATTACCAATATCGAGGAGAAGCTCAAAGTGATACTGAAGGTCATTCCTAGTAACCTCAGAAGAAACTTGGGTACTAAGAGTAGACAAGCTTGGAGTATCTGTCCAGCAAGGCGTGGGATACTCCATAGAAAATCGGATGCTCTTACAACTGGCATAATCACATCAGCATTGTCTTTGAAGCCATCGGCCACCGCATCAAGCGCATCGGGCGCCAGGGGAAGAGCTTGCTGAACCATTTTCCTTTCGAGGAGATGTGTATCAACGGTAGATAAATGTGAATTCACAGCGATTTTTAGTGGTCTGGGGTTTGAGTATTCGTACTAAAACGAGCTAGATATGGGTATGTGATTCCAGAAAGTTCCTCCATGTC
>JAJMLK010000308.1:0-13117 GCA_030564145.1 Williopsis takata
ACCCTCTCCTTAGCGCGGTTGCCAGGCGTATATAAAAAGAAAGAAAAATTTTAGGATATATCCCTCCTCAAAGACCGAAGAACGCCTCAAACATGACTACAGACAATGGCGTCTACGCCTCTGTGCGTGCCAACGTCTCGGGGAGGGAAGAGATGATGCTTTTCCGAGCTGAATGCGAAGCTCGAGGGAATTTAGAGAAGAATTTCTTGGATGCTTGGTTGTCTAAACCACAGATAATCATTTGTGTGAGGAATTGATGATAAATTGTAGAGCCTAACAAAGGGAATGATTCTTCAGTAGCCGTGTTTCAGCAAGGAGTAAACAGAGACAGAGAGAGAGAGAGAGAGAGAGAGTTCCACGAAACAATCAGGCAATATATGTAATGCAAGCCAAGTTGTAACCTCCCCGCTTGTCGAGCTCTCCAGATCTCATGGTGCCACTTTTTCTGCGGACAAACATGCGATATGGATACTGGTGACATAGGTTAACTGCAAGGCAGTAGAGAGAATGTTCATCTCGGGGGGGATGGGGTCGACCAGAAGCCAATGCTGTATACCACAGATGAAACTGGGGGAGGGGATCAACATGAAGGGAAAAAAAAGAAAATAATCACGAGCATTCAGTTGAGAAGAAATAAAAAAGAAATGAAATTGCACGGTGTCTCTTTAACTAAGGCTCTTACACACACATTTGTACACACATTTTCTATCCCACATAAATAGGTAGACGCACCTATACATATATACACCTGAGATTTCAACTGCGGTGGATATTCTCTGAATGGAGTAGTAGACCTGCCCTTGGAATGCCGCTCGCGGCCTTTCCCGTTCTGAGACAAGTGCTGCTTGTAGAAGTGAACTGCCTACATACACCCTCGT
Organism: Williopsis takata; assembly: GCA_030564145.1. Lineage (NCBI taxonomy): Eukaryota > Fungi > Ascomycota > Saccharomycetes > Phaffomycetales > Wickerhamomycetaceae > Williopsis > Williopsis takata. The sequence continues at coordinate 879 of JAJMLK010000308.1, forward strand.
CTTGGCGAAACCGATCGAGTAGCTCGTTCGATTATCGAACAGTTATATGCCGTCTGCCCTAAGGTTACGTCGTACAGAAAGTTTTGTTCATTAAACCTGGCCGCCCCACCACTCGCTCGCGCACCACGATCAAAAATATACCCGCTTAACCAAGGTACACGAAGATTCACAAAGTCTTAGAGTGTGTGCATGAGTACATTACCACTCGATCCTTGGTTTGAAAATCCACCACATTCCTAGGACAACTACAGAAATGAGCATATAGTATCAAACGATCTCCTCGTTTCGTATATTCGGGATGGAACCCTGTGATCTCCTGTAATGAGAAAAATACAGCCACCACATAAAGTAAAAACGCTACAGAGAAAACTTTTGGCAATTGTTCAACAAGCATTCATAGTTTTAATTCTAAAATAGAAAAAAAAAAAAAAAAAAAAAAGAGGTCATGGCAAAAGTCCAGCTTCACTTCTTAGTGCTCTCAGCACCCTCCTTAGCACCACCAAAAGCACCGGCAACGTATTGAGAGGCATCGTTCAAAGCCTTCTTGGCAGAGTCCAAGTACTCAGAAGCAGTCTCTTCAATTCCCTTTCCAGAGCCCTCGACAGACTCTTTACCTTGGTCGTATCCGCTAGAGACGGAGTCACCGAGCTTTTGTGTGTCGGACTTGGCCTCGTGTGGTTGCAAGTTACGCTGAACCTTGTCAACACCATCGGTCACAGCCTCCTTGGCCTGTTGACCATATGACTTTTGGCTTTCTGGGGTAACACCCTCCTGGATTTTGTCGGAAAAGTTCTTTCTACCGGTGTCAGACATTGTTATTGTGTTGTTGTTGTTGTTGTGGTTTGTGTTGTGTTTGTTGTTTATCAACCTTTGATGCTGATTTGAATCAAACCAGGAAAGTGACTGGGGTTCTTTGAGGTGGTATTTATACTTGGGGGGGGGAGTTGGTTCTATCCTATCCCCTTCAATAGAGCAACTTTAAACGTCATGCAGGTTTCTTTGTTACATAGAGCATTGCCCTTCCTTTTTGCCACCCTGCCGTTTATTCCCCACCCCTCACAGTTCACCTTTAAATTGCTTGCTCTTCTCCCCCACGGATAGCAACTATATGTATGTTTTGGAGATTGTGTAATGCACGTTTCCGGGATGTATGTGCGTGTGTGTGTGTGTGTGTGTTTTTTTTTTTTTTTTTTTTTTTTTTTTTTTGAGAAAGACACAAAAGTACAAGTTTTGCAATCAAGAAGAGAGTGCAAATAGATCTGTATATATAAGATGCTACGACTATACCATAGTGTTGTTTTTTACCTAACAACTAATTGCAAATAAACCAAAGAAGTGCAGAAATTGATTGAGCATTTTCTCTATTGTTCTTTCCGGATTGTTCATGATGTTAGTCTTCTTCTTCTTTTTCTTTGCGAGCGAACGCACACTGTGTCGTAATTAGGGGAGGAGGGGGGGGGGTTTGTTAATTAACACAGCCACAATGATGTAAGGGAGATGGAGAGTTAGAGAACAGAAGAAGAGGAGAGACATATAGGGAGGGAGAGAGAGAAAGAAAGAAAAAAGGAGAAGAAAGCGCGAAGTTGAAGGGGAGTAAAAGTGCCATGACGTAACAGGTGATCAAATACCACTACTTCTGCTACTATCCCCCCCCCCCCCTCTAGACACACCTGTAACCATAAGACATTGACTATTGTAGAGAGGAGGAGGAGGAGGAGGAGGAGGAGGAGGAGGAGGAGAAGGAGTTTGCCGAATAAGAAGATCAATTCTAAATGGGATTGTGTTTTCGTCACTATGACAGGCCAAATGCCACCCCCCCTCCCCCCGCCCCTCTAAAGACACAAAAAAGAGGGCATACATCACAAATGTAGCAAGAAATGCGCGATAAAGAACAAAAACAAGAAAAGGTAGCAATAATCTATATATCGAACAATATGAGAGTGTTGAGGGAGCAAGAGAGAGAGAGAGAGAGAGTGTGTGTGTGTGTGCGTTGATGTATACAGTAAACCAAAAAACGAAAATTGTAACGGGCACACATACCCGCCACTCGCATTACCAAATCGGTTCCCTTCCGTTGTGCATGGAACTTTGAAGAACAAATACAAAAACCACAGCCAAAATTTTGGTGTTCGGGTGTTCTAAGTTTTCTCTTAGTTTTTTTTTCTTTTCTTTTTCTTTTCTTCTGAGATTTTTCGCTTTCGTTGTCGTTTTCGTTGTCGTTGTCGTTGTTGTTGTTGTGGTTGTGGTTCTCGTTTTTTCGTTTTTTCGTTTTTTCGTTTTTTTGTTTCTTCGTTTTCGTCTTGCCCTTTTCAGAATTTTTTTTTTTCCTCTTTTATCGTCAAAATTTCTGGAAAGTGCAAAATGTGTCAAAAAAGAGGCGAGAGAGATTCCATTTTAGGTAAAAGAAAAAAAGATGAGGGGGAGGGGAATGAGTGCAAATTTTAGCGCCCGCTTGGGGTGTGTGTGTGTGTGTGCGTGTGTGTGTGTGTCGCTAGGAAAATATCTGTCTGCCTGTCTGTCTGCCTGTCTGTCTGCCTGTCTCTTTGTTTTGTATGTGTCTGTTTTTGAGTGTGCGGTTAACCAAAACCTTCACAACGGAACAAAACGGCAACGGGGGGGGCATATCAAATAGAACAACACAGTGCTAAGTGAGAACAAAAAAAACAAGAGAGATACACCCAAGGAGGAGGGTAGAAGTGTACTGAAACAACAACAACAACAGCAGCAACAGCAACAAAAACTACTACCACAGATAGATATACACCACAGTATGCCTGTTCCTATGCACCACAATACCCCAGCAGGACTGGCTAACGGTGAAAGGCTGCTGGAGGAGTTGGTTGTGGGATCTTTTGATAACGACTCCCGTGATGAGCCCGTTGGCAGAAATTCAATAGATAGGGCTATACCCTTTGGAAACGGGGGTGGACCAACTAGGAGGTTGAGAATGAACGCTGGAAGTCGTTATTGGCGTCATACGCAGAGTGCTAGAAGGGATGTGGGAATGCTGTATTGGAATAGTAACGATAGCACCGAGCAATTTGAAGAGAACCATCGACAACAACGAAATGAACAACAAGGACAAGATGAAACGGTTGACATTGACAGGATCAACGTTGACCTGGATGAAGAAGAAGAAGAAGAAGAAGGAGGAGTAGTTGAAGAAGAGGCTGAGGATGAAGGTTTTTTTGGTTTGATACCCGCCACGGCTGAACAGACTGACAGCTTCAACCTTCCTTCTTCTTACTTGAGGAGATATGCACTGTCACAGAGAAGGGCAAACGATTCCACCATGGCGGCTATGCTCCCAACGGCTCTCAATGAGGTTTCAACAGATGAGGTTTTCATGGATATTTTGGCACCAAGTTCCGATGATGCATCGATCTTTAACCATTCAGATGTAAACTGTGAAAAGTACAAGTTGGGGAATTGCTTTCTGAATACCCCAATAAACAAACGTCTCGACGAGTTCATCATCAAAAGACGGGAGATGGCGATGCATTACGATAATCACAAGAGCTGGCGTAACTCCAACAAGAAGAAGAGAACTTTTAGAGAGGTTATTGGAGAGAAGGAAGTGGATCCATTTGAAAACTACCTCTTTGAAAGTATTAGACTTCAAAACTGCTCCTTTTTGAAAGCTGGACTTTGCTACAAGGGAACGAGTGATGCTGTTGAGTTGACTTTTCTCAACGTTAACTTGGAGAACCGTCATGCCTCTGGGTTTTTGGAATTTATGGACAACCACCTGTTGAAGAAGTGGAAAAAGACACTAAGATTGGGATCCAAGAACAAGAATTTAAACGATTCGAGTTTCACAGAGCTGCAATCAACCACGATACCCTTTAACGCCAAAGTTGTCGATTTTGAGAAATTCGACTTGAGGTACAATTCATACACGTCAGAGAGGTTTCTTGGGACGTTTTCAAACGAGTTTAGAGGTATTTATTCCATTTCGAGGAAGAACACCTATTCGATAATGTACTCAAATTTTATCAACAAGCAATTACACAAATGGAGGTTGTTGAAGCCCTTTAGAGGCGTATCAGCAGAGGATCACAAGTACGTGATTACATGTGCAAATTGTTTGGCCAATCTTCAAGCCACGTTTGTGCTGTTCCAAGTATCGCTGGATGATAACGAACAGACGGAGTTTTTGATGGCGTTGGACAAGCGGTCTGGGGCCTTGGAGCTTGTTTCTTCAGAGATAACCAACGATAATGACGTTGGTAGCCTTCGAAGATCAGCAATGGGACAGGTACATGCACTGGATAGGGTTATCAAGTTTGTACCCACCAAGGAGAGATATGTATCTCCAAGCATCTGTTTGAGATGAATGAATGAATGAATAAAAAAAGGAAAAAAAAAAACAATGAAAATGAAACTTATACAGTGTCACAGATGTAGTATAACCGTTTAATCTACTATTTACAATGATCTTCTTTAGACTTCTCGGAACCACTTTAGAAAACTTTTAAGACCACCCACCTTTTCCACTTCTGAGGTCACTTTTTCTCTGAGCGAGCCACTCTTTCTTACACTCTCTATAGGCTTTGAAGTACTCGTGACACATATCTCTATCATAGTTGTTGGACTCCAAGCACTTGATGCTCATATTTGCACTCTCTTGGCATGGATCGTAGTATCTCGATGGGCCCTTGGCTGCAAATTTGGACTTGTGGTACGCAGAGGTTGGGTTATCAGGGTAGTACTTGTACGTGTCGAGCGAGCCCTTTGTGAAATCCACCTGGTCCTTCTCCTTGGTCACGTCTGGTGCTGTCTCCTTATACTGAGCATCTACCCTTCTGTTCTCATCAGCCATAGTTGTACGTTACTTTTTGGAAAAATTGTGAGACTGTGAAAGTTCTCTTGATTTTTGTAAAGAAATCGGTTTCACAACGGGCTTCGAGAAATGTGTCGATTTTTCTTTATTGTTTGAAAGCTTGAAAAATTTCAGCGATGCGAATGTCATAATCTCACCAGGAGAGACGGAGCGGAGTTCCAGAGGAGAACCATAAAAAGCATACGATGCAACTAGGTGTGTGTTCAAGGTGTAAGCAAGAAGAGGCCGTTGTGCTCTCGCGGAAGGAACTATTCTGCGAGGCTTGTTTCCTACGCTTTATCTACGGTAAACAGCGTAAGCAGATGAACAGCGATAAGTACAAAGTGAAGTTTTGCGAAGATTTCGAGAGGGTCAAAGTTGTTCTACCACTATCTTTCGGAAAAAGCTCTCTTGTGCTTCTGGATGTACTGATCGGGTTGTTTGATGAGCAAACGAAGAACCCGAGAGCTAAGCTCGGGTTCGAAATCGATGCTGTATACATTGATGATTCCAAGGTGAACAAGTACCATGAAAAAGTGGATACGCTCATACGCAACCTGAAGGAGAAATACCACTTGGAAAAATATCCTATCAAGATTACAAAGATCGACATCCAGTCGTTCATGAATAGAGGTTCTACTGTATTTGTCACACTGCTATCAGACTTCACATCTACCAAGATCACATCGGATGAGGCTTTGTCCATCGAGAAGATCTTTCAAGGTTGTCCTAATAGAGCATCGAAGCACGATCTCATACAAGTAATCATAAGGGATCTCATCAACAAATACACTGTGAGTACAGGTGCTTCATCAATACTTTGGGGCCATTGCATGTCATCATTAGCAAATGAGGTTATTGCACTCACAGTGAAAGGGCGTGGTTCAGAAATCTATACAAGCCTGACAGATGGCAACGTTATGATAATGCAAAAGTCTGTTGATATCTTACACCCCTTGAGAGATTGTTCTGATGGAGAGATTGATAAATTCGTGGAGATGAAAAAATTGGATCAGTTCATCTTGAAGAGTATGGATCATCCAGAGAGGCTTATGAATAAGCAAAAGACGATCAGTGAGGTTGTTTCGAATTACTATAAAGCTGTTGATGGTACTGATGATAACATTGTTTCCACCGTCGTGAAGACTGGTGCTAAACTAGACGAACCAAAGAGATTTGACAATCAGTTCTGCTCACTTTGTGATACGAAGATCTATAACAGCCCAATGAGCTGGTTGAAGAATATCACATACAAGGGCGAACGTGGTCCAGAAAACGAAATGGAGGAGGAGTCACTGCAAGAATGGAGGGATGCTAACAAGGACATCGAACAAGAGCTAACCAATGGTGAACCCGTTGACTTGTGCTACGGCTGTGCTGTCACAGTGGGCGGATTCCCCAAAAGTTCAGTGTCATGGGCAGTTAAGACTGAGGAGAAGGACATACAAAGCATCTTGGACGAGTTTATAATCGACCCTGAAGAGCAATAAATTGATAGAAATTAACAGTTTGGTTTGTAGCCCGGCGTTTTCCCCTTTGATACAAAAAGAGGCGCTTTAACAATGCATAAAGGGCAATAGGATCAATACCACTTGTTATTACAGTTTGTAAAACCAAGAAAACGACCATGTCTCGATTTATTCCAGCAGGAGAGAGTGATATGAAAGCACTCGAGAAGAGTGAGCAACTGGCTTCAATGAAGTTCCAGGCTGAAGAGGAGGAGAAGGAGGCATTGTCATTGTACGAGCAGATGAGGTTGAACCACATTTTGAGAGAACGGGAATACCAGGAAAAAGTGAAGGCTAGAAACCAACCGCACAAGATTGATGAGAGAGAGCAGCAGTTCTACAAGGAATTACGAGAGGAGAGGGAGAAGAAAGAGGCATCGAGAAAGCGTGATTTGGATGAAGGTTTGGCTGAGTTTGAGAAGTATGTAACTGGAAATTCAATTTGGGCAGCAAGAAGAGGAATACTAACAAATTCAAGGATCAAGAACCTTCAAAGTGAGAAGCTAGCCACACCCAGTGTTCCAAAAGTGGCTGTCGAAGATATGATTACCAAGAGTAAGAAGAGGAAGCTTTTGGTGAAGCCAAAATCGTCAATTACAGGGACATCGAAGCAGGAAAAGGACCAAAAACAGGGACCGGATATTCAAGCAACGGATGCAAAGTCTATCACAACAGAACCAGTCGATAAGCCCTCCCTAATTAGTGGGTACTCATCATCCTCGTCCTCAGATTCTGACAGCGAGGAGTGAGTGTACGTCCCAAAGAGGCAATTTTCCGCATACGCTATAAATTCATCGCTAAAAATCAACGAACTTTTATTCCGTTTTGAAAGTTGAAGAAGAAGAAGAAGAAGAACAAGCAACAAGAAGCCTAAGACCAAACACACACAACCATAATGTTCGGGATCCTAGCACTCTCACGTCCACTTGTCAACTTTTCCAGCTCACTAATAGCAAATGCCGCTCCTAGCGGCGTGTTTGTGAGAACAATCATGAAGTCACACAAAGGTGCCGCAAAGAGATGGAGAAAGACCGCCAACGGCTTCAAGAGAGGCCAAGCTGCTAGAAATCACGGTAACACAGGCTGGAGTTCAAGTGTGCTTAAAGCTGATGGTTCAAAGGGAATGAGTACAAAGAGCCAGACCAAGAGACTCACAAAACTTTTGCCATATCACTGACTGGTATAAATACACAAAACTTGTACATACATACACACTTCTCGACGGTCTACCGTAGAAATCATCCAATATCAATCAGTGTCCTCGCTATAAATTTAAATAAATCATTGAACAAAATGCAAATGACTTTTCTTTTAGAATGTCTCTATACACCACCGAGTCTAAATCTTCTTCTCAGAGCTCTGATCATTCTTCTCGTCATACTCAATGTCAACCCACTTATTAGTCTTAGCATCTCTCTTGAGTTCACCAGTTGGATAGTAGTGGTAATTTGTCTTCACAGAGATGGCAAATGGAACGTTATCAAATGAAACCAGTCTGAGCTTACAGTACGTGTTAGTGCCAATTGTCCTCACGACCCTGATGAAATCCGGAACCGTCGGGGTTGCAACACCATTTACATGTGTAATGAAATTGGTTGGGTTGATACCGTAACCAGCTGCAGGTGAACCCTTTGCTCTAGAAGTCACGTAGACTTGAGATGGTAAGTTCAACATGGATTGGCGAACGGCATGATGTGGGGCTTGGACAACAACTGAGGACCAAATGGCAATATGATCTGTAGACTTCACTTCAACAGTTGGAACTTCAACATCCAACTCCTTCTTTCTTCTGACAACCTTGAACTTCACGCGATCTTCGCCGTAACAGCTACTAATATCAGTTTGATCAAACACCTGCTTACCATTTATGGCCAACACAACATCACGGTGCTCCAATTCAGGTTTGTGCTGATCTTCCGGCACGGCAGATCTTGAGACAGCCATGAATTGAAATCTATCTTTACCTGAGTCTTCAACCTTTTTGATCCATTCGTCAGAGACACCAAGCACTCTGGCTTGGTCCAAGGAGATGGAATAGAACTCAGAGTCGACAATCTTGACCTTTGGAAGATCATCGGTGGTTTGCAATTGCTTAATGATGTGATTCAGCTCAGAAACGTCAATACCAGTCTTATAGATGGAATCATGTCCATCGCGACTTTCGCCAAGGAAAGATAACCAAAATGCTCTCACCGTACCATCTTCATCTGCAATAACACCGCTTCCACATTCGTTGCTAATGTTTGTAGCAAGAGAAACGGTTTCAAGGTTTGTACCTCTGTAACGCGGAGAATATGAGTTTCTTGGGATGTTGATGGATGAGATATCAGAAACCTTTGTGTCAGCAGAGACGACCCTGAAATTGTGGTTGAAACCGACAAAAATACACTTATCACCTCTCTTCAACGGTTTTTCGCCAAACTTTGGAGTTTGGACATCGCCAATAATCAAAGAAGGTTCGTACTTCACAATGGCAAAGTTATGAGTTGGATGCAAGAAAACAACAGAACCCGGGATGACAACGGATTCTGCAACTGTGAGTTGAATATCGAGACAATCGTGCGGAACCAAGTGTCTGGAACATAACAAATAACCCTTTTCTGCATCAATCACAACACCATAACCTCTTTTTCTCATTGAAGGGAATGAATCCACCGGAACGTGAATGAATGTGGTGACAACCATAAAAGACTTGCTCAGTTCAGCACAGCCTTGGTGCTCAACAGGGATGTTGACAAATTTGACAGTCTTTGGCTCCGGTAGAACTGGAGGCAATGGATCACCCAAGTCTGTAAAGTCCCAAAGACCAGTGACATCGTTTCTCACGGCTAATCTGAAACTTGAACACCAATGACGATCGACATAGATTGTTGCAGTGGAATTTGAGTGCAAATCTGAGATATGACGGAAGGTGATTGGGATTCTTGCTCTATCTGGTATGGTTTTCATAACTTCGATTAAATGATCCAAACTTTCAATATCAATGTCGTTGAGCGAGTCCAAAATCCAGCCCACGGATTCGTTTCTGTTGATGAAGAAGGAACCTGTAGCGTTATTGATAAAGACACCTTTCACTGGGATGGCGTATAATCTTGCCATCTGATAACTGAGGTCGTTAAAACTAGCACCTGCAACTTCCAGATATCTATCTGGGGTGATGGCGTGTAAATCACCAACGGTGCATCGAACTTTGATGTCTTCACCGCCTCTCTGCAAAGAGAGTTCAATCTCCTTACCGACAGACGAGTCCAAGATGTCATCCACGGTGATGAAAGTTGAGATTCTTGTATCGTTAATCGAGATCAAGGTGTCACCTTCTTGGATTAAACCATCTGCTGGACCCTCTGGCAAGACGAGTTCGGCACAGAGCAAACCAATACTCTTTGGGAACTGTTGACGAGCCTCTCTTTCCGCCTCATCAGTCAAACCGAAACGACGGCATTCGTCAAATGGTTTCAAGATCCACTGTACTTGAATGGTACCTCTTGTGACCGGAATACCCTCTTGGATGCACTTGAGTGCTCTAACGACACGCCACAACGGGAGGAAGAAATCCGTGGAAGCCTCTGTTGATCCACCGGCTTGCAATGCGACTGCGTATCCGTCAACGTTAACGACTGGAGAACCACTTGAACCACCAGAGGCACTTGCAGCAGCTTGGATGTATTCGGTGTTGAAATCGTTGTAGGTCAAGTCACCATAAGCTGGTGCGTCTCTGTCCAACCTAGAGATGAAACCACTAAGGATAGACAACTTCTCACCGGCATCATTACCGACAACTCTTATTTCACAACCAACTTGTGCCAACTCTGGTCTCAACTCGATGGATTTCACCTCCATGTACTTGATGTCCGCTGGGTTGAACTTGAGGAAGCCAAAATCGTGCACGGGGTCTCTGTAGATTGGAATGACTTCAACCTCCTCGTGGTTGTCAAATATGACAGAGCCAATAAAGGGCCCTGTTCCCACAACGTGTCTGTTCGTAAGGATGATTCCTCTTTCCGCATCCACGACAAAGCCAGTGGCTTCTGAAAGAACAGATGCATCACAGTCAAAGTTTGCCGTCTGTGAAAAGTGCACCGCTACAACGCTCTTGACAACGTTATCGATCGTTGTGTGCCACTGTGCACTCTGTCTGGTGATCGCATCTGCGTACTCCAGCTCCATCTCAGCGTCATCGCTCACTTCGAGGTCAACATCGACGTCATTGAGATCCGCGTTTGTACCGTCGGGAAGGTCGCCGTTGAGCTTTTGTAGCTTCTGCGCGCTTCCGTTTTGCGCTTCTGTACTCCTTTTTATGGTCATTAGAGGAGAAAATGTTATATATATATGTATGTGTGTGTATACCCCAGTGTTGTGTAAACTGCTAGTGTACTTAATCTCTTTGACTTACAAGGAGAACCTTTTTGCCGCCAATTTTTTTTTTTTTTTTCCTCTTCCGCTTCTTCTCTGTTCTTTCCTTTTGGTATTCGCGGGGTTTTTGTTACAGAGCTCATCGCCCGTTGGTTTCTGCAAGTACAATAAAAGGGGAAGTGAGAATTTGACGTGTTGTTTTGTGTTTCTGATACCATATATATATATATATATATATAATATAGATGAAAGATTGCTAAGAGGAGGAGGTGATTTTGCGAAGAACACCGGCAACCCACTCATCTTGTAGCCTGGTGTGCTCTGCAGAGTTGAACCTGTAGCGCTGCACCAGCATTGTACCCGCGTCATACACGGCGTTGTGCACGTTGGTGCCTTCTGCAGTACAGTTGAATCTCTTCTTGAGCTCCTTGAACCATCGGCTATGGGCAATGAGCGAAAGCACAATCTCTGTGCTCTTCTGGACGTCTCCACGCATCAGACCTCCACTCTGCAGCGAGAACATGGTCTTCTCCACTTCGGACCGAGTGCCAACCTTTTCAGCAAGCAACTGGTGGTGCACTACCCAGTAGCAGTTGAGGATGAGCCCACAGATGAGCGTCCATTCGTTAGCCACCTTGTTCCAGTACTTCTGATACGTAGAAATGATGTTCTTGGTGATTGTAGAGTCGAGTTGGAACTTGTTACACAGCATGGTGATCTCTCTGGAAGACAGCAGTAGGATCTGACTCTCGGTGTCCCCCGCTGCAATTAACGACTGCGTCACGCTGTTTGGAATAATTGCCGCCGTTGATGCATCACAAATTTCATCATCATCATGTTGTTGTTGTTGTTGTTGTTGAAGAAGCGACGGGAGACTCTTTGTAAGATCCTTCATGAACTTACTCTTGGACTTGGATCCCGGTGGTCTTCCCTTGCCTCTCTTAGACGGCGAGGCACCGGGTGTGGTGGGCGTTTTAGGGGTCGTATTGCTTCGCAATTCAAGATCGAGAACTCTCTTCCTACTCGGAGTGGCTGTTGGAGTGGCCATTGGAGTTGTAGCGGCAGAAGAAGAAGAAGGCACATCCAATTGGGAGTTGAACATATTGAGCAGTTTCAGTGCGATTGCTGGCCGCAGTGGGACGGAATCAACTGAAGGTTCTGTAATGTTGAGATTATGAAGCTGTCTTTGGACAGCTACTATGGCACAGAGATGATGACGTGCCACCTCCTCTTGTGGTTTCAGTTGGATTCTCTGTTTTGAAGATGCGTACAACCGGGACGTAAGTTGTCTGAGCTCCGCCGGGATGGGTCCCGACAGATGTGGAGCTACGTCTCTGATGGCAGCATCGAGTGCGTTCATTACGGTTATGTGTGTTGGTCTGTATGAGTTTTGATTTTGTAAGAGAGAGGTCTTTAATGGGGCTGGGTGTGCCGTTCTCTTTTTAATCGATTTTTTAAGGTATTATCTATCCATATATCATTTGTGTCTGTCTGTGTCCCATAGTTTTTTTTTTTTATCCCGTCCTCAAGGAAGGATTTCAAAAGGGCCGAGAACC
>JAJMLK010000309.1:0-13109 GCA_030564145.1 Williopsis takata
TTTTCTTTGGCAGCTGCCATTTTGTAGTCGGGTCAAACAAAAAAGAAAAAAAGCAGCGGAAGGGTATGATTACATCAGCAAGAGTACACTCTGTCACGCAAACAGTAAAAATAGAATTTTCAAGAAATTGGATCTTTGGCCGAGCGGTTTAAGGCGCTTGACTCAAGATCAAGTATCGTAAGATGCATGAGTTCGAATCTCATAGGATCCACTATTTTTTTTTTAAAATGTCTCAATAACTTAACACCCAGCAGTTTCATATTCTTGTACGTTCTCCAATCTATTCAAAGTAAAATCGACAAAGGCCTCGTTTTAGCCTCATGGCACCTTCAATACATGACTCCAAGTTTGGCTGGCTTGTTAGCGCGTAATTCTCAGGAAAGTTGCCTGGTCTTTCCACTCCTTATCCCAACTCATTTCCCTATCTAAAATAACAACGACTCCAGCTTTGAGACATTTGTAGTATAACCTCTCCATGTCCTCTTGGATAGCTTCAGCTGTTGACAGTTTGAACTTTATCTAGGGATGGGCACGAATCGAATATTATTCGTATTCGATTCGTATTCGAAAAAAACGAATCAAGGTTTGACCCCCCTGATTTATTCGAAATATATAATGATGTATATCTATTTATCTAATGATGCTATGGACTTCAGACTTGTTCTACAATATTTGTTTTGGAATTTATTATCCATTTCCTGTTGATTTTTGATGCTTTTTTCCAGAAAATAGGTTCGATATTTTGTTTGGAAATTCTCTCCAGAAGGCTACTTCGAATAAACCGGAAAAATCCCGAATAATCCGGAATAACTTGGCACTACAGGGATATTTTACATTATTGAGATGATATATGTATTCTAATTGCTCTTGTTCACACATAAACATTGTTAATTGAGCATTTACAACTGAAATAATGCTATTGTGGGTATTTATTGTTGAGGTTCCTTCCCCCTGGAGGAGGCAAAAAAAAAACACAAATCGGGCGCGCAGTTCGTTAAGCGCGGTAAGGGCTTTTAGGACATCACGACAGAAATTTCCCATACACATTCCCCAAAGGGCTTGAATCTTAGTTGCAAAACTCACTAACCCCTTCCCAGTATACTAACAGTCCTTGCTTCAGTGTTTGCCCCTTGGATCGATTACTGGCGGTATATTGCAGGAATCGGACTCACATGTCTGTAAAAGAGCTTTTTCGAGCCTTTTCCGAATCTCAATGATATGGAACATGAAAATACAAAATAATACTAGTTCTTCGTTTAAAAATGGGCAATAAAAGGGTACCAATAGAATTCTTGGACATGAATCTAGTGGTATATGTAGTTGTTATAGCTCTACGGGGCACCTAGCATGCTATATAAGCAAAAAAAGGAAAATATTCGAACGAATATTCGTTTCGAATAACGAGCAGGGTTTGGTGATTCGATGCCCATCCCTAACTTTATCACGAAGAATATCCAACCATCAGGCTCTACTGGTGTAATGTATCCCCTCTTGAAAGCGTCTGTTGAATTGAGGGCGTTTAAAGAAGGCATCCTTTTTGGATTTGTACGCCTTTGAAACTTTGTAACACCATTTCAGATAGCCCATTTGATCCACCACCAACTTTATCCACTGTACTCATGAGAATGAGTTGAGAAATCCCTGAAGCTGCCTTGGTAAATATTTTGGAGAAGTTTGTCAACTTTGCAATGGGTATCCGAACGGGCGGCGATGAACCCTAGGCGAATACCTGGGAAAAGAACAACTTGCTAAAAGTTTCCATCCTGAAAACTCGTCCATCTTCATCCAAACTCAAGTACGGGGATCCAAGGAGAGAGAGCTTCTGTAATCTTCAAAAGTATCCAAGTTTTTGAAAGAGATGTATCCATCAGGATCATCCTCAAAAATTTAACAGATAATGTTGTTTTGCATAGCGTGTAGAGTGCATTCATCGTATCTTGTGGTTGTGTAAGACCCATTGGGGTTTTGTGTGTGTGGGACTGTATAGATGATCTTTGGTTTGTTCAAAGATGCATATCGTCCTGATTCCCAAGTGTTCAAGATCTGGACAAGCGCAAAAAAAAAAAAAACGTCAACCACAGGCCCTTTTGGTTGCATCACTATTGGGAAGGGTATTTTGACGACACCAAGGGATTCGAATGCTCCAAAGATTGGTGTGTGTATGCATAGTTTCTCCACCAGGATGGTATGATTGGGGTCTGTGGAAATACAGATAACAGTTTCGTAAGCGAATGTTCCAAGCCAGACGTGACAAGATAGTCCAGTGTATACGGTGGCGATTGCAGAGATATTTCCAAGCCATTCGCCAGAGATAACAAAGGCCCGTGCCCGTTAGCAGGTGCGTACTGGAGATAGTTTTCCAAAAGTGTTGTAATCTGTAGCATGAGTCTGTGAGGATCACAACCTTTTCAAAGTCTGTAGCACCTGGGGAACGTTGAACATGGAGATCAATTTTGCTTGATTGGGTACATCGAGACGTGCGGTCTTCCTGAAACCCATGTAGATAGGCTCAATGTGAGCCCACATCCTCCTCACTCACCCTCCCCAGGTGGTGGAGGGAGGCACACAAAGTCTGTGTTAACAACAAACTCTCTGTTGCTGTAGTGATGCGGTGATATCCTTCATGCTGTGGCTCCTTCTTTTTGTGAATGCAAAACTCAGAGAAGGATAATCGTCTATGGTTTTTTTTTTTTGAATTCTCCAAAGATGTTATCTTGTTATATGCTATTGCTGCATGGAGTGCCCCATTTCCAAAGAGAAGTGATTCCATATGCAACTCGTAACGCATTGAGTTTCGCCCAAAACGGCAATTTCGCCACAGGATTTCCGCATTCGGATGGAAATTGGACGCGTCGCGCGCATGTGGCGCGTGTGCTCTTTTTTCCCTCCCTCCAAAGAGAAAGGAGAGGAAGAGGAAGAAGAAGAAGTGGGGGGTTGAAAACGTCAAAAAACAGAATTTGTTTCATCTGAGCAACAACAACAACAACAACAACAACAACAACAACAACAACAACAACAACAACAAGAAGACACGTATTGTGCAAAGAGAAACAGATATAACAACAACAAAAACAGTCGCCCCACCTGATGAGCACACCAGAGGATATCGCTGCAGAGAATATCTTGAAGAGAGCGGAGCTTGCCAGGCTCACTCGTCAGCTAAAGTCACGGTTGTCACAGACCAATCTCAGGGCCCGTTTGCAAGAGAAGAAGGCGAGCTCTCCAGTCCATATGGTCAAGACACCACGCAGGATCCAGAAGAAACGTTCTTTGGAGTCCGTTACTACAGATGCTACACAGACAGACGTTGAGAACGAGTCACCAGCTAAGCGCTCTGCGTATCCTCCTTCATCACCCATCTACACCAACGATCACGACCACGACCACCATATCCACCATATCGACCACCAGAATGACCACGGTGGTGACAACGATAACGACGACGAGTTTGCCATCCCACCTGTTCCAAAGACACCACCGTCACAGAAGATTACCATCGAGTTCAACTCTGCATCTACGAATAAAACGCAGCTCAACCTCTCCTCTCCGGCGCATCCATTGGTACAGCAGCAGCCAGTTTTGTCCAAGGCAATCATATCTACGCCAAAGCGCCAGTCCACGAGGGACGAGGGTGCAGACCTGCTCATGTTTCTTGCAACATCTCCTTCTCCAGCACAGTACAAGCACATCCCTTCTACACCATCGAGAAGCATAAAGAACGCATTGCAGTTGCCTACGAGCCAGGCAAGAGGCGTTGGTGTGACGCCTGGTACCCCAAAGAACAGATTAAAGACGCCAGGCTTCAACTTGAACGACTACCTGGTGTTTACGCCATCCCCTGCTATCACAAGAACCCCTGGTGAACTGGGTAAGGATGTCAACGGTAAGCTCATCAAGTTCTAATCTGACCAAGTGGCCGTCGGGAAGTTTTTTTTTTTTTTTTTTTTTACTTTACTTTACTTGTTTGCTTGCTTGTTTCCTTGCTCGTTTAACACCTTTTGAGGCACTCTCCTGTTTGCACACACGACACACGACACACGTTGTTAACCCCCCCCCCCCCCCCCCCCCTGGCGCGTTTCTGTCTCTCTCGGTTGCGCAAACCAGAAAATTTTGGCGTCGCATACCGCGCCATCTTCTCCTGGGGGTTTTTCTTTTTTTTCTTTTCTCACTACTGATCTCGGTTTTTGGAAGGGTATTCCATCCCGTCTTCATTCTCATCCCATTCATTTTGAAACCACCGCTTCGTCATGAACTTGGATAGGTTTGAACAGGAGTATCCAGCACATCAATCATCGCATATTGAATCTGCTTCTCGTGATGATTCAATGCCACCCTCTTCCGTACCACCATCGTCACAACCAGACGGGGTGCTCCCATCGTCATCGCTATTTCCATCCTCTCATGGCCAGGTACCAACGTCTGAATTGTCCTCCTCACAGCTAGAGGTATATGGGAGACCAGCTCGTGCCACTACTGCACAGAAATTGGAAGTACTGGATTGGTATCGTTCCCATGCAGCATCGCAGCAGCTCACAATTAGACACTTTACGAATAAAGGATTTGGAATAACGAGATCTTCTTTCAATAGGTGGCTCAAGCATGAGAAGCGTCTTAGGCAATCTTGTACATCACTTAGTACAGGATCAGGACCCAATTCCAAAGCTTTACAATCGAGGAAGAAGACTGAAGTTGACAAATGCTTGGAGATGTGGTATGAACAGCAGATGTTTGAGAATGAACCAGTCTCTGAAAAGGACTTGATGGACAAGTGGAATATTTTCCAGAGGTTATATCATCCTAATAGCGGCGCACAATCCAAGGAGGTCAAATCAAATGGCTGGATGCACCATTTCAAAAAAGGCGTGCAGGCCAGAAAGAATGATATTATCAGCTTTATCAATTCAAAGAAACAACAGACAAAGCTCCAAGAGATCACCGAGATAAGGAGATCTCTGAAAGATATGCCGTTGAAAGATGTGTTTCACATGGATGAATTCATAATTACTAATAGAATCATCCCATCCGGTTCCCATATAAACAAATTGACAGTCGGTGTTTGTTGTAACGCTGATGGCTCTGAAGTAACAGAGCCATTGATCGTCACATCATCAGAGCTCCAAGGGTGCTATGCTTCAAGGATCGGTTACACCACGGAAATCTTTTGGGAGTACATCAAGAGATTGGATGGATCCTTTAACGGACGCAAGATTGTCTTACTTCTCGATAGGTTGCACCAGCACGCTGCTGCACAGAATCTTACCAATATCGCTGTTGTGTGGCTTGACTTGTGTGAAGGACTCTATGATAATATAATCCGTTGGTTCAAGCTGGAGTTCAAAATTTTGATGTTGAAGTTTATGCTCATGGATTGGATGCATTCTAGGGAGGTGAGGCCGTTCAAAGAGAAGGATATTGTGAAGATGGTACGACAGATAAACAACGACCTTAATAACCGGAAAGATTTGGTTTGTGAATGCTGGTATGCCTCTGAGTTACCGTGGAACTCTGTCCCAATGAGCTATTCATTCCAATCAGAAGAAGTGAAATTTGCGAAATTGTTGAAATTGGCCCGTGAAAACAAGATCTTGGACTTGAACGCGCTGATGGGATTGGAACAGATATTGTTTCCTACGGATGAGGACGTTGTGAACCGTACCTTATCAGACCAGGATATCGTTGCTATTGTGAAGGTGTTCATGCAAAATGAAGACATCCACACCTTTGTAATCTCTACGAGGGAGAATTCTCCTTTTTATCCACCAGTTGACCTCTCTCAAGAATTGAACCGTGAGCAGTGGCGAGCAGTTGACCGTATGCTCCAGGTTGATTTACCGAGATTCTTTGACCAAGAACAGGACAAATTTTCCAAAACAAGAGCCGCTTTCTTGACTATGATGAATGAATATGTCAAGGAGAGCATGGACTTTTGGCTAGAGTATGACCCCGCTGGAATCGATCCGAGAATTTCTCGTTAACCACACAATTTTTAATTTTACAATTCGCTTTACTGTATTCCAACGTAGTCAGAGGTATTGTATCGATGGTAACTGGAACAAGATAACCTTATAACAAGGCTGAGATTTTGAGCGTTTTGAAACGCAGGCCAATGAAGAAATTTTACTCCCCGTATTGGAATAGGGCAGATGGGGCGCCTTTGTAAGGCGAGACACTAAAATTTGGACCATACATTTGCACTAGCGTGCATTATCATATGGAATACCCTTGTACCATACCAAGAGTATATTTTATATGGAATGGAATAGTTCAACCTAGCAAACGGATTTTAAAGAAGTTTGGCTCAACAGCTGGAACAGTAGCATAAGTTCAAATTTCTCTAGGAGCCTTTCCCGCGCAGAGGGGTATCTTCGTATCATTACTGCTTTGAGGTCAATGTTTACAGTTGGCACTTACACAAAGATGTCAGTTTTGTGGTTTGAAGTTTGGTTGTCCATAGTGGTGTTCTAGGCTTTATGTCATCCAGTCTCTATCCGCTTCAATGTTTACATTTCAAAATTACACAAAAACATTGGTTTTGTGTCACCTCAAGGTACAAAAAAATATAAAAGGGCCAAAGGTTCCCACTTTCTTCTCTTCTTCTTCCACTTCACTTTCTTCTTCAGAGCTCGCACACCCGACCACAAACAGTCACACACACAGAGCATTATACGCTAACAATACTATCAGTATTCTTAGTGTTGTCGCTGCTGTCACTGTTGTCACTGCTGGCACTGTTGTCAGTGTTGTTGAGGGTATCTTAGATACCATGACCAACTCAACGATACTTGTCAGTGGTGTCAGTCTTGTCAGTCTTGTCACTGTTGTCACTGTTGTCACTGTTGTCACTGCTGTCACTGCTGTCACTGCTGTCACTGTTGTTGAAGGTATCTTAGATTCCATGACCAACTCAACGATACTTGTCTGCGGTTTCAGTGGTGTCAGTGTTGTCAGTGTTGTCAGTGGTGTCAGTGTCGTTCATGGTGTCAATGTCGCCAGTTTCTTGTCGATGGTATCTATGGTAACATCTCACTTGCGTTAGTCTGGTCAGTTATCCCTGGTGACTGGTGCTGTGGACAACTCGATAAAACTTGGTAACGTTGAGCACATATCAACCGACTGGCATATCCAATTCTTTTAAAGGATTGGAAACAACCGAGTGGAACCATGTCATGGGATTGCACTTACCAGATGCAGTTGGTATAGCTTTCCCATGCCCACAATGACACATATGCCTCATTGTGGGTGAAGCATGGTTCCACGGATCCCCACATACTATCACCATTGGGGAGGATTCAAACAAGAATCATCCCGGGAGTGATATTTGAGATACCTCCTGGTATCATTGGGATCTTTTGTAGTAGTAGTAGAGAGGGGAAACACTGGCCTTCCTATAATGGTCTCCCTTCTCTGGTTTGTGCTCCCCAGGATATTCTTTTTTTTCTAACAATAAAAAAAATATTCTGCGGAATCGAAGGGGGAGAGGGAACGGCTGTCAAATTTTTTGTAGATAATCCACAGATATTTAGTCAAATAAATGCTAGAGAGTGGTTAGGAAGCGCCCAATTCACCATAAAACGTTTAAGAACTGTGTAAAATGGACAACACGACTCATTTCAGTAAAAATGGGTCAAAAATGTTTTTTTTGTGAGGAACTCGGGGTTTGAAATTTTAGCACTCTACAAATGTTTTTGTTAACTATGGGAGCAAATTGATATGACTGTATTCAGGTGATGATTGATCCTATAGAACAAGTGAGCATCCTACCACGATAAATTATGACAAAACTACTAGTCATTCCCGTTTGGAGAGTATTCGATGAAGTTTAATTTCCTAAATTCATCGGACGAAACAGGAGAGAAGCATGGGTTATGGCTTAGAACAAGGAGGAAATGCACGTTCTTTGTCTTTATACTAGAAGGTCTAGAGCCTCATGAGGGTATGCGCTAATCTGCGAATCTATATTTGTACATAGACGAAGTAGAAATGAAGAAAGGGCTATCTTGTGTCAACTTAATAAAAACG
This sequence comes from Williopsis takata, assembly GCA_030564145.1. NCBI lineage: Eukaryota > Fungi > Ascomycota > Saccharomycetes > Phaffomycetales > Wickerhamomycetaceae > Williopsis > Williopsis takata. Next base: position 8,020 of record JAJMLK010000309.1, read on the forward strand.
CCATTAGAGATACCATTTAGCAGAGTTCTTCATTTTGGAAAATAAAAAAAAATAATCCTTGCAGATCATCTGTGTTTCATTACTAGATATAAATGAAAAAAGTCAATCTCTATCAAAAGAAATAGGCACGAACTACATCTGCCTTTGTCTGGGGCATTTTTTTTTTTTTATTTTCCGAGCCTAGAACCATGACTAAATAGGTCAATCATAGGGTTTCAAAACTCGAATGGAAGATCGCTGATGTGTTTATCTGACTCTAGAGACAGTGGTCTTCATGTCAAGATCCCGGACAAAAAAAGAGAAAAACATGGGTTTCACCGATAGCCATTGCTTAATTGATTCCTTCCCCACCACAGATGAGGGGCGGTTGTTCGTCAAATTGCCAACTAGCTCACGCCACCTACCGCTCAAGACTAGGGACTGGTCCCTGGTTGCCCATCCATGTTTCGTTCCCAACTCTGTTTTAAACAGCACTATTCACCTGAGGGTTGCGGTTTTTCCACTTGGCAACGTGCCAAAAAGAGCGCACGCCAAAGTTCTCTTTGTAAAAATACTATCCTGCATGGAATGCACAAGAGACGCGTAAATCTCATAAATTTCAGGGAATTATCCCCTTTTGGAAATTTCTCAGCGCGTTTTGTAAAGCATCGATCGACGAGGTACTGCGTTGCAGTATACATATACATACAGGCAAATGCATTGCAGGTGCATGCATCGGGCGGTTTTTTTTTGCACGCTGAAGCTTTCATCGGCTTGAGGCACCTTGTTGGGTGAAGAGGGCGTGTAAGTGTTTCTGTGGTGAGTTGTGCCTGCGAAATCGAGGACTGGGCTGTTCAAAACAATGGGTATCACTTTTGGATGGGTTCTTATCTGGTTCCTTTTGTTGCTGATGGACTGTTTCAACAATGAATGATACTACTAGGGTATCCTTAAAGGGGGAGATTGTCTGCTGTGTCTTTTTCAGTCCACCCCAGTCCCTCCTTTTTTTTTACTTGTTTATAACACTGCGTCATCACGCCCATCTCTGCACTCACCCCTGTAAAGCTGCAAGTTTCAATTGTGATAATCAGCGGTGAGGCCAAACCTCCACCAATTAAAAGTACTAAATTCATGAGGAACAGGGAAACATCTTAACGTACTGTCAGATCTGCAAGATTTCAGTCTTCTTCGGCCGGCCTAGTGTATGTTGGAAGTGGATCTTTGTATAAAAGGCCGAAATGATGCACATCTTCTTATCTGTTTGCTCTCGCTGCTTTAGAACGACGACTACAATCACCAGCAATAACAACAACGATGAAGGCCATTTCTAACCTTGCTGTCTTGACATTGACAATTTCCACCGTATTGGCCGGTTTCAACTGGGGACATCGTAAACCTTCTCCACATGCCACTAAGACCGTGGAGGGTTACGGACCATGTGGTGGATTGAACTTCGAGGGTCATTTCAAATGTACCAAAGGTTTTGAGTGCAAGTCCCAGAATGAATTTTATCACCAGTGTGTTCCAGTTGAAAAGACTGCTACCCATAAAACTACCAGTTCAAAAAACACATGTAAGTCCTTCAAGACTGTTGAAGGCTGGGGTAACTGTGGTGGTTTGAACAACCCTGGCTGTCACACATGTACTCAAGGATTTGAATGCAAGTCTCAAAATGACTTCTACTACCAATGTGTTCCAGCCCCAAAGACTACAAATGCCCCAGCACCATCGAACACTTGTACCTCTTTCAACACGGTTGAGCGTTGGGGTAACTGTGGTGGTCTCGATAACCCAGGCTGTCACACTTGTGTTCAAGGTTTTGAGTGTAAGTCCCAAAACGATTTCTACTACCAATGTGTTCCAGCTCCAAAGACGACTTCTTCTTCTACCTCAAAGGCCGCTTCTTCTACTACCCCAAAGCCAACCACCATCACCACCACCACTACTCCATCCAACACTTGCAAGTCATTCAACACCGTTGAAGGCTGGGGTAACTGTGGTGGTTTGAACAACCCTGGCTGTCACACATGTACTCAAGGATTTGAATGCAAGTCTCAAAATGACTTCTACTACCAATGTGTTCCAGCCCCAAAGACTACAAATGCTCCAGCACCATCGAACACTTGTACCTCTTTCAACACGGTTGAGCGTTGGGGTAACTGTGGTGGTCTCGATAACCCAGGCTGTCACACTTGTGTTGAAGGTTTTGAGTGTAAGTCCCAGAACGATTTCTACTACCAATGTGTTCCTCAAACTGCCACTTTCTCGCACTATGGAAACTCCACAACCTTCTAAACAAGTGGTATAACTCCATGATCTTTGCCTTACCGCCCTCGCAATACCCCTCATCTATCAAAGTTCAGAGATATTTGTTTTTAATTCTACGTGGCGAGGCAATTCTGTTTTCTTTACAACATTTATTCAGCCTGATATATTTTAATACCCCCCCTCCCTCTTAATAATTGCTGAACTGTAGTATTCATCCAGAAGGAATAAATCGTTTTGTTCAACCTTATTAAAGTTTTATGATGCGACTATTTGTTCTATGCAGATTGATGCACGGTGTTGATCCTCCTCCCGGCCGGATAAACTCCCCGAGTTTAGTTGAAAAGCGATACAAGTGACGATATAAATGGGCACAAAATCAATTATATTTATACAAGAGGCAGTTCTTAAAGAGATGAGATTCAAGGGTTACAGCCCAGTCGGTGACAAAGGACCCCAAGAATCAGTATGTAGAGATATCCAGTAAGTTGGCTTGCTTTCATTTTGTGTTCGTCATTAAAATTGTCATACAGTACAAATCATTGCGCTCCGATATACAAGTTATAATTCACGGCGTATTGCACTTCATACCAGAGTTCTATTAATTATACATTAAACATTATCAAACGGACTCTCCCTTCAATTTTGAACCATCCTCTAACTTCACAGCCTTCATTACATTCTTAATCATGTCAAAATCGATACTAGTGACATCACGTTGTCTCTTTGATCCACTTTGTTGGTTTCCCTGTGAGGTTTCTTCAAAGCACGAATAGTGGAAAACCCTACCATTCCTTTCAATAGCATCGTCCCAAATCCATTCCCCAAGGTCATCGTCAAACTTGGCCTTCAGGACTTCTTTACACACTCCACAGACACAACTCATGTCAGAATCACTTGGAACAACAACGTAGTGACGCTCTTGTTTGACAAGCTTCGTATCCTTGTTGGCTTCTTCTGATGTTTCAACGTTTCCAAACATGTCCTGGTCACGAAATTGAACAAATTCTTCGTCATCCAAGTACCAACTACGACTCTGGATAATTGTTCCTTCACGCAACTTTTTGTTGATACGGAAATGCCAGTCAAGGTGTTCACGAGACTTGGCTTGTCCCTCTGGTGTGTTGGCAAAGCGTTTACCACATGTACCACATTTATTTGACTTCTCAGCGAAGAACAATGCTGTGTATGCTTTCGATGGGTCCAGAGTGATGAATTTCGAAGAGATGTCAAAGTTGGAAAGATGAATTTCCAACGTAGTCTTTGGCTCTTGGCGGTTTTGTGGCACCACCAGGCCTGAAGACGAAGGCGTAACCGATTTCGTCGACCGTAGCAGAGAGTTCAACAATGACGCGGATGGGATCTTTGTGTTCGGTTTGCTTGCTGGCCTCTTGACAAGGCCGTGCTTTTCCAAGTTTGACAACAGCGATGACAAGTCAGTCTTTGGAGCTGGAGTCGGCGTTGGTGTTGGCGTTGGAGTCTTGATTGAAGGCTTCTTAATGTTGAGAATGTTCTTCAGCAAAGCTGAGGTGTTCTTTTCCGAGGGCTTGGACTGCGATGAAACAGCCTCTTCGCTCACATTCGGAGTATTACTGGATGATCTATAAGTCTGCTGTTGTACAGAGTCGAAGATGTTTTGTAAATTGGGTTGAGGTTGGGCCACTGGTATTGGTGTGATCATACGTGGCGATCTAACGGGAGGAGAATCTCTCAACTGTCTTTCTTCCACCCTCGTCATCTCGTCCAGCTGTTGTTTCACACCCATAAGGGCTTCCTTTGTCATTCTTTCATTCTGGAGCGCAAGCTTTAACTGTGTAATGATTTCAATCTTGGTCGATATCGTGTGATCACCTGGAGACACTCTCAACCTCTGATTGATAAGAAACACAAGTTTATCCACCGTTGCCAAAAGCATAGGTACATTCACAGGTGGAGAATGTGGCTGTGTGGCTTGTTGGTGGATACTCGTCGCCTTTACCAAAAACTGTTCAATCTTATTGACGGGTTCTTCTGGGAACAAAGGGACTCCACTGGACGTTGTGGCGTTCTTCCAAGTCTTGAACAGATCGATAAACTTCTTTCTAGTAGCATCATCAACCAGCAGATAAGCCTGCGTGAATGTTTGGTATAGCTTTTGTGCAAACAATAGCGTATATGGACTACCAACGTTCTTAGAGATAGAGTCAAGTAGATAAAGTGCATACAACTTGTGGTGTGGTACAGCCTGGAAGCGAAATGTTAGTATCGTGTTATATAGCGGGAGATGACGGTGACGATGATTAGGAACTCACCTTTTCAATTCTCTTCTCTACAGCTTTTGTGATGTATTCGGCAGCGTTGATATTCTCCTGAGCCAAAAGGGTCAAGCTTGAAATGATCGGTCTTGAGTTGTTGGTCAAGTCCGACAAGGCAAGCGAGAAGTCCTCGCCAATGTTCTCGAGCTCCTGCGTCGATGCCATTTGTGCTTTATATAAAGAGGGAAGGGAAAAGGAGTGGTGAAGGTGAAGGTGAGGGCGGGCGGGCCGGGCAGTGGCTAGTCAGTTGTTGATGATTGAGCACTTGCCACTGAGGGGAACAAGTAGCTTTCAAAAAAAAAACACAAAAGCAGGTCACAGAGATAGCTAGCACACACAACAGAAACACAAGAATCACAGGCAGTTGAGAAAAACAAAAACAGCAGCAACAACAACAACAACAATAGGGCACCGATTTACAAGATGAATCCAATAGGGTAACGACAGTTGCTATTCCTTTTATGTATTTCGTCTGTCTTTTTTGTGTTTTTTTTTTGAGGTTTTCGGTAGCTTGTTGGAGAAATCCGTTTTGAGAAAAAAAAAAAAAAAAAA